>CAMOHE010049058.1:12352-60603 GCA_946598075.1 Artocarpus hirsutus | reverse complement strand
GACTCTAATTGTTGCTTTAATTATTAAAAGAATGATTATGTTATAAATTTCATAATCCTACTATTCACGATAGTTTTCCTAGCAAAATAAAGGACAAAGGATCTTCTGGTAACTTCATCCACTCTAGCTCTATCTTGAATTATGGACAAACGAACCTGACAATATGTTTCTGCCATCAAAAAATAAACCAGTGAAGGTAGAAATATGATCAACCATACAATAAGTAGGGCCGACAATTTGGACACGGCACGATGACACGATACGAAAACGACACGAGATAAACAGGTTTGGACCACACGTTTATTAATTGTGTCATAAATGGGTTGGCATGAATAACATGAAAATAAACGGGCTGGATTCGTGCTAACACGCTATATACGCCTTAACACGTTTAATTAAACAGGCCGTAAACGTGTTGATACGACACGACACGACCCGTCCGTTTATAACACATTTAAACTTAAAAATAAAAATATTTGAAATATTTATAGTAGGTTAGTATTAATTAGATATTGTGTTTTTGTTAATTTTCTTTATTGGCTTTTTTTAAAAAAAAAATTAAATTTTTTTACATTTTTTTTTTAAATTTTTTAATTTTTTTTAATTTTTAGTTAATTGGGTCATAAACGTGTCATATGCGTGTTGTTATTGTGTCAACCCATCACGGCACATTTAATAATCTTGTTAATCATGTCGTGCCGTGTTATGCATGCCATAGGCGTGTTGTGTTCGTGTTGGCATTTCTGATACGTTTATTAATCGTGTCGTGTTTGTGTTCGGGCTAAACGTGCCGATACGAACACGGTACGAACACAATTATTGCCACCCCTCAGTAACTAAACTTACAGGCAGAGCAAAGCTATGATTTAGCATACAATAAGATGAGTGATAAATGATTGAATAATTATTTAAAAAAATATAAACAAAATCAATACAAATTTCTTCAATTATTTTTTGCCTATTTCTAAAACTAATAACTGATAATGTATTTACGTAATATTAAAAGAGCACTCAATAAAAGATAAAAAAAGAAAAAGAAAAAGAAAAAACACACACCGTAAATTTCTAGTTGAACTTGAAGGCACGCATTGGAGCTGAGGAACTGTAACGATCCATTTGCTTTCATTTTCATCTTCACTATCAACCTCCGTAGATAGAGTTTTGGAGGTCAAGCCAGACGAAACCAAATTGACTGTTGCACCTGAAAAATGAGTGTATTCGGAGCTGAGACCTATAAATTATGATACACACACCCACGCCCACACCCAAACCCACACCCATACGATTGCAATTAAGGTAAGGATTAATGAGACAATTGGCTCAATTACATTTGTTGAATTAAAATATGTCTCTAATTTGTAAAATTCTACAAATGTCTCATAATGATATCATTAAAATTATTTATATGTAATTATATAGTACAATATGTAATATCATTAAGATAATTACTATATCATTAAGGACATTTTAAAGATATTTTAAATATTGTATTAGATTTTAATTTCATAATAATAATTTAGACACGTATTGTAATTTTTTTCTTAAGGTAATTATAATTGCAATGGGCTTGGAGCAGGAGGCACAGGCCCAGAACCATTGCGAACCATTACAATTGATACCGCACCCTTTGTAGTTATCGTTCATGGCACTATTTCTATTTTTATCCTAGCAATATTTATAGAATGCTGGGGAAACAATTTAAAACTGACAGTTTCAACCAAAAATATAAAATATTGTAGAAAGACTTTATCCTATTATATGTTTTTATTTTATATAATATATAAGAGCTTTATATTATTAGTTGAATTGTTAGATTTTAATTGATTTTGTTAAATTCGCTGTGTGATGTACACCATACAATAGATATAGGTTCTTAAAACATAATAATTTAGTAAATTATTTGGTGGCAGTGAATAGTACTTTTGGTAAATTATTTCTTGGCAACTAAAATGCTTGGCTATCACAAGCGCTTATTTTTGCGTAACGACACATTTTAAAGTCGTCGTTCAAAAGATTTAGTATTATAATCACTTGTTTGAAAAAAAAAAATCAAAATATAGGGGAATTCTCAACAAAATTATTATAATAATGATTAATTACAAAAAATCCCTTTAAACTATAACTTTTGTCATCTGAATTCCAAAACGTAGCATCCGTTTCCCTTTAAAATATGAACGGTTAACAAAAATAGTCATTCTGTTAGAATTTTAAAGACAAATAGACAACTAATTTTAAAATTATGGATATTTTGATAATCCAAGTTATAAAAATAACCAATAAATAAAAATAGTCTTTATTGATAATTAAAAAATAAATTAAAAAACTACTATTTGGATCCATTTTTTTTCGATATATTGAAATTTTTTAAAAAATTTTATCGTGAGTATTTTAAAATTTTAATAGGTATAAATACCAATAAAAACTTTAAAAACATTAGAAAAATATTAATAATATTAGAGTTTTTTTCACTTTGAAAATTTTGTATATATTTTTTGTTATATTGAATATATTTGTGTTATATTTTTTTTTTTCATTTCACTAATATCTTAAAATTTTAGTGAGGAAATAACTTTTAAAATTTTAAAATATTTTTTAGGTGTAAAAAAATTAATAAAATTTTAAAGAAAATTTTGATATATCAAAAATAAGTTTTTCAATAGTATACTGTTTTTAAATATTTTTTAATCATCAATAAAAATTATTTTTATTATAGTTTTAATTTTTATGATTATTTTTATAACTAAAATTATCAAATACCTTTAATTTTATAATTATATATCAATTATCTGTTAAATTTTGGACACAAGAACTATTTTTGTTAGTTGTTTATACTTTAAAGGAACATGTGTTATGTGTTACGTTTTAAAGGCTGTAATTTTAAACAAACTTTTGTAATTAATCTTAATAAAAAATAAATAATAATAATAATAGTAATAATAACAACAACAACGGCTTTTGTCGGCAACTCATGAAAAAATAAATAAAGAAAGAAAGAGAGAAAAAAACATCATGCGGTGATGAGTTCAGAGTTTAGACCAACTTAGAACAGAACTGCAAAGTACAGACACAAGAGACAACTCAGTTTGAGCTCAAGTTTCTTCTGCAACAACACAAAAACACACGCTCTGATCATCATCAAACTCAAAACCCACTTCAGAGAAACACTACACTTAAATTTACAACTTCAATTTTTATTTTAATTTTAATTTTTTGCTTCTTTTTGATATCGAAATCGATCCAATGTTGGTCCAACAAGACCACCACCATACAATAACTACAACCACCTCAAAAAAACACACCAACTTCTCCGACACCCAAACACAAAACCTCGGACTCTCCAAATGGGTCTTCTCCTCCTTCAACGTCATCAAAATCTCCGCCATTTCCATCCTCGCCCTCACCATCGCCGCCCTCTTCTTCTTCCTCCACTCCGCCGCCACCAACGACTCTTCCCCCACTTTCTTCTGCTTCAAATCCCGCTCCAAAAACCCTAATTTTCCTCTCCAATTTCCCAAACCCAATTTCAATTCGATCCGACCCATTTCAGATAAGTCCTCGCCTTACGCTTCCTTCACTTCTGATCGTTGGATTGTCGTCTCCGTCTCCGATTACCCCTCCGTTTCGCTTCGGAAGCTTGTTAGAACTAAAGGTTGGCAAGTGCTGGCAGTCGGGAATTCGAAGACTCCTCCGGATTGGAGGCTTAAAGGTGCGATATTTTTGTCCTTGGACGAGCAAGCTAAATTGGGTTTTAGAGTTTTGGATCACCTTCCTTATGATTCCTATGTTAGGAAGAGTGTCGGGTACCTTTTCGCTATCCAACACGGTGCGAAGATGATCTTCGACGGCGACGACCGCGGGGAAATCGTCGGCGGGGATCTCGGTAAGCATTTTGACTTGAAATTGTCCAATGTGGATGTGATGCAAGAGAGAATTTTGCAGTACAGTAGAAAGATTAATCCTAATAGAAGTGTTGTGAATCCGTATGTTCATTTCGGGCAACGCTCGGTTTGGCCGAGGGGATTGCCTTTAGAGAATGTAGGTGAGATCTGGCATGAGGAATTTTACAATGTAGTATTTGGTGGAATGCAATATGTTCAGCAGGGTTTGTCTAATGGATTGCCTGATGTGGATTCGGTTTTCTATTTCACTAGACAGTTGGGTTCGGAAGCATTCGATATAAGTTTTGATGGGCATGCCCCAAAAGTTGCCTTACCACAAGGTTTGATGGTGCCATTAAATTCTTTCAATACTTTGTTTCATTACAATGCGTTTTGGGGGTTAATGCTTCCGGTTTCAGTTAGTTCGATGGCTTCTGATGTATTGAGGGGTTATTGGGCGCAGAGGATTTTGTGGGAAGTTGGCGGTTCTGTGGTGGTTTATCCTCCTACATTGTATAGAGAGGATAAGATCGAAACCTACCCATTCGTGGAGGAGAAGGATCTTCACGTGAATGTTGGTCGGTTAATTAAGTTTTTGGTTTCTTGGAGATCTGTTAAGCACAAGTTGCTTGAGAAAATATTGGATTTGAGTTTTTCGATGGCAAAAGAAGGGTTTTGGACAGAGAAAGATGTGAAGTTGACCGTAGCCTGGCTTGAGGACTTGCTTGCTGTTGGGTACAGTGAACCAAGGTTGAAGGCGCTACGGTCGGGTGAGGCTGGAACAACTGTCAGCCGTGCAGATTTGAAGGAGTTTGTTCCTCGAAAACTGCCTTCTGTGCATCTTGGAATTCAGGAATCGGAGACGGTGAATTATGAGATAGGGAACTTGGTTCGGTGGAAGAAGAATTTCGGTAACATTGTGCTGATCATGTTTGTTAGTGGGTCGGTAGAGGGAACTGCATTAGAGTGGAGATTGCTTTATGGAAGGATATTTAAAACCGTGGTGATTCTGTCTGAAAAAGCTAATGAAGATCTAGCTGTGGAGCAGGCTTCAATAGACCAAGTATACAAGTAAGTTTTCTGTTGAAGATAACTTCTTTGACAAACATCCCATTTCTGTCCTTCAAGAGTAGTATTTTAGTTTGTATGGCATTATTTTTCTATTGAAGTACCTTTAAAAAGCAATCGAGTTAAATCCCATGCGTTCGATAAGTTTTGACAAGTATAAAACTTACAACCATCAGTTCTGCCTGTTTAGATGAATACACTGAACGGTAAGCTTAGTACATTTACTGAAATTTAATGCTCTCGCTACAAAATGCCATTTCAGACATCAAAAAGGGATTTTCGCTATCCCTTTCATGCACCCAAAACACCAACCTACTAGGTTATTGATAAATTATTTGAGTGTACTTTAGGAAAGAAAGAAGAGCATGTTACCGGATGTTTTTACCCTTTTGTTTTTCTTCTTTTTACATTCATGTGAAATAGCAATAGTCTATAATCAAATTCACAATGTCATGTTTTTCCTGCAAAAGTTGGTTATTCTACATAAGTCAATACTAAGTTTTGGATTTTGAAGTTAATATTCCAGGTTGTACTAGTGCTGCTTTCTGCAACATCTTGGATGATTGCCCGTCAATATGCTTTTGTCCTCATCTTTTTCGTATTTCTTTCCACCTTGTTCTGAAATTGCAGAGCTTGTTAAATTATCCCTGAAATGGCATACTTGACGTTAAAACAATGCACATGAACCTGCGTTGGCCATCATTTGTTTTATCTTATTGCTAATTGTTGGGCTTTGATTCTTGCTTTTCCAAGACTTCTGCACATGAACATGATAATTCTTGTTTAATCTATTTCTCTCTTTGCTTCTAACATGTCATAAACGGCATACAGGTATTTGCCCAAGATATACGACAGGTTTACTACCGCCGAAGGTTTCTTGTTTCTTCAGGACAATACGATTCTAAACTACTGGAACTTACAACAAGCAGACAAATCCAAGCTATGGATCACTAATAAGGTAATGCAAAATTGCAAATCTCAAGCTCCTAATTTCTGTTTCTGAACAATCAAAGCCTGAACTTTGTTCACCTGTTTTAGGTGCCTCAGTCTTGGACAACTGTCTCACCCAATAATAAGGATTCAATGTGGCTTTCAAAACAAGCCGACATGGTTAAGAAAGTTGTGAGCACTATGCCGGTTCACTTCCAGGTGAGCTACAAGGCGAGTAGTAGCACAAGCAACCGGATGCTTACAATCTGTAATTCAGAGGTGTTCTACATTCCTCGGCGTTTTGTCAGGGATTTTGTAGATCTTGTAGGTCTTGTGGGCAATTTCGAAATGCATCAAAAGGTCGCAATTGCGATGTTTTTCATGGCAATGGACTTGCCCCAACAATTTGACTCCGTCTTCTCCAACATGATTTACAAGACACAGGCTTTGTCTGGTAACGCTTCCAACTCTTATTCTGCACAAGTACCGGCTATCTACCCACGGACAGTCTCCAATGAGGTGGAATTCCTGGAGCTGATAAGGCTTATGGCAACTGGGGACCCTCTCCTAATGGAGCTAGTTTAAATTTTGACAAGTTACACGTTGTGAAAATCTCTATTTCACATGTTGCCCTCGTCTCAACTCGCAAGATAATGAGACTGATAGTTTTGCAGGAAGATTCAAACAACGCTTTGTCAACATTGAACTACCCTTTTGGGATTTCCTTGTACACGTCTCTGCAGCTAGGAGGGGAAAAAGCTTACCATTCATATTATCTATCATTTATGGATTTTTTTTTTCATCTGTATGATTATTCATTGATGTAAATTCTCCCCAGACATTATTTGACAAAAGAATTTATCAGATTTGACGCACTTCTGTGAACCGCTGGTTTTTGCCATTTTTCTGTTCATAATCGATCATATCGCCTGTAGGCTACCACATATAAAAAGTTTCATTATAAGTTGGTTTGAGTTTGAATGAACCAAATCCTGGAAGATATAAATAATTGGTTAGTCTATAGTTTGTTCAATATTATTCAAGTGGTTCCATTCTATTCATGTGGGGGACAAAGTTATTATTGAAATTGGACATAAATACCCCAAAGTTTGAAGGGTTGAAAAAGTAGCAATATTAGACGCTAAAGCGACCGAGTTTTCAAACTGAAATATTTTTGATACAACAATTTAGAGATGGCAAGCGCATCTCCCTTGGCCTTCACTGTATAAATTACCGTACATTCTTGCCAATTGTTTGAAAATAATATCCACTCGCTTCTCCAATCCTCCAATTTGAAGCTCTCATTTTCTGTCAAGCTTCTCAACAGTTAGTTGAAATAGGATGAAGCTCGCACTAGATAGTGGCTTTCTAGCAGCCCACTCCATAACTTATTTGCTGATGATGAGGACACATGTAAAAAGTAATGATAAAAACCATGAAAATTGAGGTAACCATAGAGCCACCACATTAGCATACTTAACATTACCATAGTCATGAAGCTTGCTCTGATTAGTTCTTGTGTTATCATGCCACATTGTCACCCGCGTTCTCGCGTTCCACTCATACTGAAAGAGAACATAAAATGCATCAGTCAATAATTTTTATGTAGATTCCATAGTAAGGTACAAAAGATTACTCTTAGATTATCGGACCACATCACAATTATATCTTAAAAAAAATATGTAATAGAACTTGATGAAAATCTATTAGTGTAAAGCTGTGCAGTACTAATAGGGTATTTTCTTCCCCAAAAAAGGGATTTTTTTCATCATTTATATTCCACTTTAAGGAGTATAAAATGTTGCTCATCTTACCGGGAGAAAAAAGGAAAGCAACGCTAATAAAAAAAAAGGTCAAACCTAATAGGCCACAACTTGAGTCACGTTCTTATGCGCTACAACGATAATTAGTAGTTGAAAAGAAAAATTAGAGCGCCCTTTTCGAGCAGACTAAATGACTTTACATAGACATATCAAAATCAAAACTGTAATAAAAAATGTGTAATTGACCTCGTTAAGGAATTAGCTGAAACAATGTTGGTACGTCTACCTTACATGGCACAAATGAGTTATGCTAGCTCCAAACCAATTATTTAATGCTAAAACTGATATCCAAAGAAGGAATAATCATTTTCTCTTACCTGTCACCTTTCACGAGGATCAACAGCGCACTTCTTTGCATTTTCAAGACAGGTTCCAAGCAAGAAATTATCGTCTGAAGCAAGAAGCACATCAATATCCTTTATGAGTTGAACAAATTTCTGGCTATGGTATATACGCATTCACATCCTTCTCTCGGAAAGCAATCACTGCATTGAGATAAGCTTGGTTTGCAAACTTTGACAACGCTTGCCGTGTCAGGTCAACCAAGTCATATCTGTCATGAAGATTTGCTCAATTAGAAATTAATTTACCAAACAAAATATGAACATAAAACTAATGAGGATTGTGTAATAAGGTGAAAAAAAACCCTATAGGTACCGTTCAGTTACGGATTGTTTGGTTACATCAAAATCATGTCAAAACATAAAAGCAAACGAATTTGACAAAAATGGTGATCTAACAGTCCAAAACTGCTTAGTTGTGGTAGGGTATTTTTCTGCACTTTACTAAAATATTTTTATTTTTATTTTTAATTACGGATAATTTTTAGAAAGAATTGTCCAAAGAGGATATTCATGCCTTTCCCTATGATACGTTGCATTTAAAAAAAAAAAATCGGAGTGAGTTATTGCATTTTCAGTAAGAATAAATACAGAGAAAAGAGGGAACATTGGAACACAAGCATATTAGTAATTTCTTTACCTAAATGTAAGGCTTCCAGCAAAATTACTACCAGCATCAATAAATAGTTTTAAAGCATTGATCACCTCCTGAGTAGAATACCATAAATGAGCCTGGGGCAACTCATTGCTGCCCTCTTGGAGTAGAAATCTTCTTTTCACATCAGGTCCCAAAACCATTTGCATCTGGTTTTGTTTCGGGGAGTTAGATTTATGATTTGGTTCTGGATTCCAGTCTGGAAGTTTCACTATAAAATCTGTGTTATGGTCCTGAAACAAGCAAAAAAATAAAAAAAAATGAGGATTATAGTTATGATACTTAGCCATAAGATGATAACAAATACTAAACATCAAAAATAGGCGTTAAACACACAGCAATCCCGTCAGTGCAATTGTAAATCATCCGATGAAGAATTTCCCAAGCTGCCTCAACCTCATGAGCTGCTTTACCATAGCGTCTGTGGGAATAGAACTTCAGCCATTCCTTTTATAAGAAATAAGAGTCGAATTCTATTCATATAGCATTTGATAAGTTTTTACAAGCCCGAAACTTACAATTGACAGTTTTACCTGTTTAGACAAGTACCACGATTAGCACATTTACCTGAAGTTTTAACTTTTTCACTGCAAAATGTCATTTCGGACATCAATTCATAAACAACGGGATTGTGCTCAATGCCTTCCATGCACATGCCAACACCAACCTATTATGTTCTTTACAAGTTAGTTAAGCTTTAAGAAAACAAAAAAGAATGTCTCTTTTACAGTTATAATTAGCGCATGCTTGAACTACAATAAGAATTTCAGTGTTAGGAGTTTGTCACAAGGTGATTGTGATACCATGGTAGAATTCTTGCTGATGCGAGCATCAACTGGACCCGAAGAAACTGTGTCTTATACGCTGTACATTTCAATATTTCCACCAAAATTATGCAATAGACACCTGTTGCAGATAAAAAAGTTCACTAAGTCTTAGGAAAGTATGGACGTACTAAAAAAAAAAAAAAATCGTAACCATATTGCTAATGAAAAGGGAGCATAATCAATTAGTTAAGAGAGATGTTTTTGCTGTTGAACATCTTAGTAAAATATAAACAAGAAAGCATCATCATCAGGGAGCCAATTACCACGCATAAGGTGTGCCATCAAATTGAGATGACGTTTCCATATTGGTTTCACATCAGCAAATAAATCAAGAACCATCATTTTCCCAAATGATACAGAATGTAGAAGAGCCTGCACATGTCCGCATGTTATAATTTAACAACGAAATTAAAAAAAAAAATTGTAAGCATGCATGCATGTTACTGCAGATAGCATTGGTAGCTAGCAAAGATAAATATCCACGCACGTATAGAACTGGTTTAATAGATGACAAAGCAAATAGAATAAAATTTGAGCCTCATTTAGTTAGCCGAAGTAGGTAACCACAAAACAATCAGTGCTTTGAGATAGTGTAACACATTAAAATAAAAAAATGGCGATTTTCACAATATTTCATGTACGTACACACTCTCATTTGAGGTGGCTTCCAAAAAGCAAAGTCTGAATAGAAGAGCCAACCCTGAAAAATCATTAAAAAATTAATAACTGTACATAGAAGCATGAATGACAAACAATTCGGCCCCCATATTTCCGCTCTTGTTGACACTAAACTTATGGTATTATGGAGATTTATGATAAAATATTAAAATGTACCTTGGCCATCCCATTTCTATGCTAAAAAAGGGTCATGATCTTCTCTTCAAGGGAAGTTATCTAGGTCACAGTATGACACCTTAGAACATGGAATATGAATAACAGAAAAGTGATTTATGATCGAGTAGAATATTGAGAAGTTCATAGCTTAGACGCCTGATCCTATATTTAAAATGGCAGATGTGAATACAAAATATTCTAACAAAATATTGTCTTTTGGACGAAGAGAAAAGGAAGTGGGTCGAAGAAATTTAAGAAGGATACTTGCATTAACCAAACAGCATCCTTATCGTGTTCCAACATTGCTTTGTACACGGCAGCTCCAAGTGATGAGATATATGCAGGGTCAGTTGTAGGTGAAGAATTTTCATTAAATGTATCACTGCATTGAGACATGGGATAGTGCATTTCAGAGGTTCCCCAGCATTAAACATATCAAATTCCAATGAGAAAGAGAGAGCCAAATCTGTAACTAACATTCTACCAACTACAAACGTATAATGTCAGGCCCTCACAAAAGATCATGTCTTTGGTGTTGAGCTAGATCATCAGATAAAGTCCAATAACAAGTTAAGAGTGATGAAAATATTGTGGTCAGAAAACATAACTATCACTAGAGAGGAGTATTAGGGTAAATGTAAAGAAGCAATTGAGAAGGGGAAAAAAAAAGTCTAGTTAGTTTAAACATTGATAAAATAAAGGTGAAAAGTTACCAGCTGTAAATGTCTGACATCTCCATATTCTGCAATAGTTGCATACAAAATGGAAACCAGAAAAAGAAATTTCATTTAATCATAAACATGTGCAGCTGACATGCGTCTCACTCTTTCCATTTAAGAATTTAGTTACATAATTGCACATAATTATAATTTGATGAAGAAAATGTACAAGATTATCAATGTTATACAGGAAAGTAGCCACTCAATACAAGCAATGGGCATGAAGCACACCTTTAAATTTGTCGTTTAATAGAAGCTGCCCTGAGCTTGACAAATAAAGGATCCAAAGGATCAAGAAGGTAAGTACAACACCAGCGAGGATCACCATTAACAGTGTTCCTAATGAGAACACATAGAATCCTTAACATATACAGACAGTTGAACAAATAAAGAGGAAAATATTTTCATTTTCAAAACATGGCTCAAAATCAGGCAGGGAAATAAAAAAAAGATATTAACAAGGCTCATCTGATACGTGAGATAAGGTATGTAGTAAAATCTATAAAATAGGAATCTAACAACCGCCTCAAATATTTAAAAGGACATTAATGAGGACCATACGGAATTGATGACATGTTTGTTTATCATTTTAGTTAACAAGAGTGGTAAAAATACCAGTCACCAAGTCTAGTAATGTTAGCTGAAGGACGTATCTTCTTCAAACTTGCTGGGACATTTCCCGACACTCGAACAAAGAAGAGATCACACGTGACGAGCCACATCTTGAAAAGGATCATTTTAGGAAAATCTTCTTAATCTTATATGTGGATGCTCAAAATGGAAAAATATAAAAAGCCATTGCAGAGCTAGCATCAGCACCTGGAGTCATGCCTAGCTCTAGCATCCGGGCTAACATCTGTTTCCACAAAACCAATTGTTTATCCAACCAATTTTGTGATAATGGCCCACCCCACCTGTAACCACATATATTTCAAGTTTAAGAAACAAAAGGAAAAAATAAAGCATATGCACAGGAGAGCAAATAAAATCAAGAACATGCAGTTCTAAAAGGACTAATTCATGGATTGTTAAACACAATTTAACTCTTGTTTTGATGGAGAGACACAACCTCAAATATTGAATGCTTAAAAAAGTTTGAATTAAACTTCAACTAAATTAGAATTATAAGGGGTCATTCATTTTCCGTTTGCATCTTTATCCACAAGAGCAGAACGGTATGCATAAAAGTAAATGGTCAAAAGGGGATGCAAAAAGTACGGTTTTCCAATACATATGCATGAAAATTTCCCATGCGAGCCCATGCAAGGAAGGCAGGTCCACCAAAGAAGTCGTTTAGATCTTTCTTACTGATGTTAAAATCCTACAATCAAAATTTCATGGTCAAATCACACTTAAGCTTAACAAATAGGCAAGACGCCAACAATGCTACTGTACTTGCGACATTTTTGTGGTACGAGAAAAGAAAACTTGACAAAACATGAAGCTCCAAGTTTCTTGAACTACATTATTCACCTTTCATGATCCAATAAATTACTAACATACACACTTAAACAAAAATATGAAACATGCATGTAAGATTTATGGACATTGCGCAAAGCAGCCATGTCCTCTTAAAAGAATATTTTTTAACAAGTATGCCATGCAAGATAAGTAAACTATCTGTCGAATTCACTAAAAGATCAGAATATAATTGATAATCATTCAACATGAAACTTCCTGCCAAATGGCCGCTTGCCCTGTAACTGCTAAAGGCAGGTTAATCCCTTGAAGAGCCATCCAGTCTATCTCCTTCTCCCATCTTTCCCAATCCCACCAAACAAAGGAATGTGCATAATATATCACATCAAATAAGATTTTTTGATATCAGCCCTATTGTTCAATGTTAAATGGTTGTGAAAATACTACAGTTTCATGCCAACTCTTGCAAGATTGCAAGTGAACAATGAGTATTGACGTTGTTCACTGCAAAAGAATCTTACAATCCTGTTAGCTTTGCTCTCTTGAAAAAAAATTCTGCATGGTCTAAGGATGCATAACAACAAGGTGGTAAAATTTGGTTGAAGTAAAAACAGGCAGAAAGAGTCTACGGCGCTTACAACTGGATGTAATGACATTTTGGTAATAATTCCATGGAACGGGCCGTTGAATCATAACTCCCTCATCTTTCACAGGTGGAAGGGAACCTGGGTTGAGGATGGAAGCTATCTGGGCACTGCCAGTCTTGTCCCAAGATATATGAGCACCACACCAATACTTCAAATAGCAATGAAGGCCAGATCCAAGTTCAACTCCTGTTGTGCCTTTAATCCTAAAAGCAAATGCATCATTTGCAAAAATAAAGGCACAAAATCAATGCAGAAAACTCATAGTCTATTCCGGAGAAAAAAAAAAGGCTTCATGTAATTTTAAAGAAGCGAAATTCACATACATTATCTCAGGACCATCCTTGCTTGACAGATTGTAATTGGTTAACACAAAACAACTACGTCCATGACAAACATCCTGATATTTCAGATTGAGGATCAGCTTAAATTAATCATTATGAGACCAAACAAATCAATACAGTACTTACAAGACAAATCAATACGGTACTTATAAAAAAATTAAAAAAAAAAAAAAAAGAAGAACAAGTAGGCATCAGAGGATGTATTATTGTTTATTCAGGTCAAACAGCAAAAAGAGATGTCTTGGAGACTAATTTGTGTCATGTTAGGATGAAATTGAGTTGCTAATTTTGGTCATGTTCATAACTATAATTCACAATGTTAAAAACATCATCTTTTGGCACAATCAAAGAGACAATGAGCAGCATTGCAAGCAAATAATCAAAATTCCAAAATCAAACCTTTAGTTATTTTTTCCAAACTTTCTCGCTTTAGACAGAAAACCATGATTCCCATTCTATATAAAGTACAAACAGAAACTTTGGCTGAGATTTTGATGGAAGAAACAAAAAGTAAAAAATGAAGGAGAGAATTGAAGAACACCCAGATAAATGAAAGTAGAAAACTAATCAAGTAACCCTTTTAAAGCGGGAAAAAGAAAAAAAAGAAAAACCAGAAGCAAAAAAATCAATTCTTTTGCAAAAAAATACCTTGGGGACAATCTTAAACACAAAACTGGAAACATGGGTGGGAAGCAATCTACTGAGAAGAGCTTGAGCAGCAGCTTCTTGGAGCGAAGAAGGTGCTCTTTTAGAGTCCAAACGACGAAGCAAATTCTGAATCACCGCTTCTGGTTCAGATAAAACGACAGGAACTAGTACCAGACTCAAAATCACCAAGAGGGTCTTCAAATTAGACGTCTTCAACTGTGTCTCTCTCACAGAGAGTTGATAAAACTGATGAATCTCAAGAAAGTTTGGCACCAAAAGAGTCTGATATATTATGGCATAAAAAATAGCCTGGGCGGAATGTCAGAGCAAAAGTTGCCACGTTGGACGCCACCACAGACCATACCACACGGGAATGTTTTGGCCCGTTGGGTCCCACTTCTACACTAAAGCTGCTCAATATTGTTTCATTTATTTTTTCCAAAAATTGATATGATACTAAAAACAGAATTGACGGTTTTTTTTTTTCTTTTTTAAAAGAATAAACTTCAGATACGTGGTGAAAAATGAAAATTTTTTGGAGAATGTATTATAACTAAAATAAACACACTATTGTATTTAATAAACATGTTTAGTAAACATGTTTAGTAAACACACTAATGTATTATATCAAATATTTTAGTAAACATGTTTATCGTTTTAGCTTTAGGTTTACAGTTTTCTCATATTAAGGTCAACATTTATATTATGTTCTCTACCAAACTCCTAATTATATTTTATCATCTTAAAATGTGTATTAAAAAATAGATACATTTATTGAGGAGGATAGATTTATGTATTTACTCTAAAAAAATTAACAATACACAAAACCTTTATATCATTTATATATTTGATATGGCGTATTTATTAAAGAATTTGTAATAATACTTTGTATTTTTTAAGTTTTTTAAGCAAACATTTGAAAAGATTTTTCTTTTCATTTATTACCAAGGTTTGAGAAAATGACAGCAAAAGTAGCTGTGCAAAAACAAAATTGGAGACTTAAAGATTAATCTTAGACCGAAATAATTAAATCTCTAAGATGGAAGAAGAGTTTTAAACTCTATACAGTGTAAAACTCTCATATGTTATAGAGTAAAATGAAAGTATATTTGTAGACGGTGAATCTACGATCAAGACGTTAAAATTCTAAATTGAGTTATTAGTAACTTGGGCCCTCAAATCACCGTTAAATGAACCTATTAACTCGAGTATATATACAAGATTAGAATAAAATAAACAAAGCATTGCAAAAACAAGAGAGCACGTAAAATTTATAGTGGTTCACACCGTTAATGAAGAGCTACGTTTATTGTAATTCACTATGGTGAACTGAGGATGGATTACAAAGAAAATGAGTAAGTAAATTGACAGGGTTTTAACGTCTATTTTTTTCGTATCCCTTACAACAAAGCAACCTTCCCTTATATAGAGGATGAGAAAGGATTATGGCCCTTAACCGTCTAGCGGAGTGGGATAACGCCTTGTAAGTGACTGTAATACTAGGACACATGTCAATGGCGATTAGCTGCAGAAATCACATCTCCTTCATGTTTCAGTCCAATACTAGACGTGTTTTAACCATCAGAACATCCTATTAACCATCGAATCGAGACGATCGATCCCGTCGAACAAAGGCTTGAAGAGCGCGAATTATCTTGGACGAAAAAGCTTCGAAAGAGGTAATCGAACCAAACAAATCAAACGAATGGTTAATTTGATTGGGCTAGTCTCGTTCGATCATTTCGGTCATCTCCATTATTGGGCTGCCAAGGCCTGTGGGTAATTTGGGCCGGACCAAATTACACCCCAACAATATTACAGTTAAGTTCTCATATGTTACAATACTAAAATTCAAATTATGAGTTTAAACTCTTTCTCCCAAACACTTCAATTGATTCCGGTAAAGCTCCTACTTTTTAACACCAAAGCAACAAAAGGAAAAGAAAGAGCAAATAATAATAGCAATAATAATGATAACAAAAGGAAAAGGGTCATCTTGATGTTGCAGCTTTTATTAATTACATTCCTGTCAATGCATTAATAATTTAAACCTCAAGGAAACCCGTCTCCTTGAGGAGTTCAACAGTGTCCCTCAAACTCACTTCCAAAGGAGTGAAGTTAATTCCCAAACTTTCTGCTTTCTCCTTTGATATTTTGTACGTTGGGATGGCAGGTTTGTCATCTTCACATCTGCATATTATTCAAAAACATGACAAAATTAGTTCTAACTAAAACATTTGATTGCTACAGTATAAAGCTCTCATTTATTATACTGATAAGAAAAAATGAGCTATAGTATCTGCTACAGTTTCAGTTCAAAAGTTTTAATTCTAATCACACTTTCCAAACATCCTAATAAACTGCTTTGTTACTCGAGAAGCTTTATCAAATATGACAAGAGGGAAATTCAATTACAAGAGAATATGATTTGACATAATTTATGCAAACCAAAGCTTAAATTTCTTTGGCTTATATAACACCATCAAAATGATGAATTACTTTTGAGGAATGCTTAAAGTTGGGTAAAGTCTTCTTAAAATGTTCAAAGCCTCAGAAATGTGCACCGCATGTCCAACTAAACAATATCTTCCGCTGGCAGAAGCAACTTCAAACGCTTGAACGTGTGCCTTTGCAACATCTCTCACATCAACAAATCTATAGATTGAGTTGGGAAACGCTTGAGCTCCTAGGAAAACCACACAAAAAAAAAAAAAAAAAAAAAAGAAAAAAGAAAAAAGAAAAAAGAAAAAAGAAAAAAGAAAAAAGAAAAGAAAGAAAGATGAAATCTGCATATAATCACCATAGACAAAATATTTGATATTTCCCTAAAGGATATCAAATAGGTCAGTCTTGAAAGGATGATAAGATACTTGAAGCTACAAACTAAAAAGGGTGTTTGGAATCCAACCAACTTTTCTACAGTGTTTTCTCTCACATACTAAAGTATTTATGGTTCTAACTTGCGGTTTAACCACGTTCCCAGAAGCCAAGTTTGTTATGGTGTGAAATGTACCTTTTCTTTGCTGCTGAGATGTACCATTTACTAGATTTAGAATCACCTCCACAGTGAGATTAAGAGTAGGCTGTAAGGAAGGACCAATCACAGATCCTGGATTTATAGCTACTAAGTCAATCCCATTATCTTTTGCGAATTTCCAAGCAGCCTCTTCAGCGAAGACCTTTGAAAGCACATACCAAAACTGGAAAATTGAATTTGTTATGCATGTCAGGATTTTGTCTATCACTATGATGAAAAACTTCAATGGTTTATGATTGTAATGATGAGAACAAAAATGGGATAAGTTGAGAAACATAAACCATTCAACATGAAATGAGACCAAAGGAATAACTGAATTTAATTAGATCAAACTCAACATATTATAGGCTAAATGAATTACTTCTTCTACTTATACCATAGCATGTTCCTAGTTTATACAATTATCTCTTATATAAAACTGGTTAATTTCTCTTAAGTGGGATGCTGAAAAACTTTGTAAAACTATTGAATTGAAAAGAGACTAAAAATCAAGTTGGAAAAGGGAATGCATAACAAGTACAAGTAAATTAGCAAATCTATACACCTTTGATTCCTTGCAGAAAGCGGGATCCGAAAACCAAGTCTCATCGACTACCACATCTGGTTTGAGAGGTTTCCCATTGAACAAAACCGTAGTTATGGAAGATGTAAAAACTACCCTCTTTAGAGAAGGGACTTTTGTACATGACCTCAGAACGTTGAGTGTTCCCTTCAATGCAGGGTCAATCAGTTCAACCTGATATACGGATGAAACAAGTTTCCATAAGAAAAGTTTTCTTTGACTAAGTCATTGAAACACTTGTGATTCTTCATTAAAGTTTGAAAAAAAAAGAAGAAAAAACTCTATAGTTAATCTAAGACCTATCTTAAATGAAAAATGGGCAATATTGTCATCAAGTTGATAGTTTTTTTTTTTTTTTTTAATTTTTAATAACATCAAGGGCTGGAAAGTAAATTGACTAACCTGAGGATTAGTGGGTGAGAGATTAAGAGGGGAAGCTGTATGGAAAACACATTCACATCCATCAACAACAGAATCAAAAGATCCTTCTTCCAATAAATTTGCTTCATACAAATGAAGCCTTTCCTTAGCCCCTTCAAGTGAAACCAAGTGTTCTGTTTTCTTTGGATCATCTGCCACCAATTCATAATCACAACTGGAAAAGCTTCAGCTGACAATCAACATGAGGTGAACTTGGAAAAAAAAATCAATTACCCTATTATTTTTAAAGAAATAAGGATCAATTTCATAACCAGCCTTAAACTAGATATTGCAGTTTAACATGCCCCAGGATTTTGAAAGGGTCCATTTCATCTCCTAAATATTATAAAATTGTTCAATAAATGACAGAAAAATCAAACACATTATAGAAAATTGAATAAAAAATTAAAAACAGAATAAGAGAAGAAGATTTAATGTGGTTCAATAATATAGCTACATGTATGAACCAGAAACAAAGAAAAAGAATTTACTGATAAGGAGCACTGCAAATAAGACTTCGTATAAAACACGTTATAAATCACATGAGCAGGTAAGTTATCCAAAATTAAAATCTATCACATGAACAGATAAGTTCTCCAAAATTAAAATCAAGACATTTTCAAATATAAAAATACGTACACAAAACTATTAATAAAGGCACTTTCCCTAATACGCATATATATATATATATATATATATCCACACACAGACTTAGTATGTATCGTTTTTTTTCTTTCAGAAATCAAATAACAATCAAATTAACCCAGAATCTCAAAGTGAAGAGTAACTATCAATTTGTAGAAAAAAGAAAAAGAAATTAAAAGGATTTAGGAGTAGCTCACTGAGGTCACGAACAGAGGCTTTGACGGTGTAGCCACGTTGAAGCAAGAGCTTGACCAGCCATGAAGCTACGTAACCTGAAGCTCCTGTTACACATACCACCTTCCCTTCTCCGCTCATCTTCAACCTTTCTTGCTCATCTGTTGTGGCTTTTCTTTTTCTCTCTTTTTTTTTTGTTTTTTGATTTTTTTTTTTTTTTTTGTTTTTCTGTTAATCAGAACTTGAAAAAATACGGAATATCCTTCCAAAAAAGGTGGAATATAATTTTTTTTTTTTTAAAAAGCAATTTATCTGCGGTATCGGTTAACTAAAAAGAATTGGTAGTTATATGATATTGTCACGCTTGACATGGGTGGTGGTGCCATTGTGACAGATAAGTTTACTTTAATATTGGCTTGACCGGTAATTTAATATACTGCTTGGACAGAGCACAAATTTTTAATAATAAAACAAAAATCTTATGTATTCGACCATATAAGTTAAAATCAAAATTTTTACTTACTATCGTATAAACTTTTATATTTTATAATATCAAAAAATACTATAATATAAAATTCTTATCATGCTCTAATATTTTTTAACTAAAATCGGTTCTAACCAATACCTTTAAACATGCTAGATAGTCGTGATACGTGATTCATGTCTCTAAACAAATACGACTCCCAAATTTTAAAATGGACTTGTTAGGTTTTATTTTGTAACACTTCTTTAGATTTACCTTCTAAAGTTTAAAACTTGTTATTTTTTAAAATAAAATTGTTGAGTTGTTGCTTGGTTTAAATTAGGTATAATATTTAAGGGTTAATTGTAATGACCCGAAAAATTCAAAACTTAATGAGTACGATCAATTAAGGATTTTTCCCTCATTACTCAACTAAAAGCTTAAGAAAGTATAAGTTTAGCATTTATTAACACGTAAATTTAAAAGTCTTAATAGCTATAAAACCTTAGAAATAATTAATGTTGTGAATGCACAAAATTATGTGCTTTATTTATGAAACATGTAACAATGTAATGTTATGATAGTACATTAAAATAATTAAACAAATAATTATTTAATGTGCTAAACTAAGAGTTTATGATTTATTAATTTTATACATGAGCCAAAAAGATGATGTTATTTGACAAAAGTGGAATTTCCAACGTACTATGATCATGTGAAAAATTCTTATATGATAGCAATTCAATAAAAGAAACCCAGATCAATAGTGATCATGGGCTCCATACCATAAATTAAAAATGATGAGCACCAAGTTCAAGGATGCAAGAATTCCAATGTTTTGAATGTGTATAGTTAATTATTGTACACATTAATAATTACGTAAGGTTATTATTATTGTTGTAATAATAATGACAATAATAATAATATCAATTATTAAAATAATAGTGAATAATAAGAAAAAGAAGAGCATTGATGGAGTCCACAAACGCTGATCTGTTGGTAAGATGTTGACCCATAAATGGCTCTTTACAAGAAGTAGTTCATGAAGCATGAGATTGTGCTAAGTTTGAAATTTTAAATTAAATCGACTTTTGATAGTCAATTTAATTTACAAAACTTTTATAAATTACAATTATTGTTTTTAAAATAAAACGTAAAGTTTACAATATGAAAGTTTTTAATGAAGAGAATATGTTATAAATTTTAAAGTATTTAAAAGTTGAAAATAATAGTAAATAAATAAATAAAAATAATAATAAAATAGTTATATTGAGCAAAGTTTTAAATGCACAATATCTTTCTTAGAATTCATATACATATACACATATATGTATACAGTTGTGAAAATAATTAATCATCGATTTTGAAGACAAATGTATCAAAGTTTATTGTTTCAAAATTAAATCACAAAATCCATATAGTATGGATAAAATTATGAAAATGATTTTTATGTCAAAATAAATATTGCAGTAACACCAAAAAAAAAAAAAAATATGCATCAAGTGAATTGAAAATTTATGTGATTATTTTTTAAAGTGCAAATAAATCACAGTTTTCAAAAGTACAATTATGTCCACAAAAATTTAAAAGTTACAGATCAAATTTGATCTGCCCGGTACTGCACAGTTTAGACTGTGTAGACCACAAAGTTGTCTATAAATAAAAAAAAAACAGCCAATGGAATCAGCTCACTTTCTCTCTCTACTTTCTCTCTCTCTCCTCAAACTCAGTCCAAGATCTGGCCACCATTTTCGATACCTCCCACACCGTTGGAAAGGTCTCGAGGAGCTGAGTCCGACAGTGTGTTGTGCCACCCATAACTCCACCGGAGCAGCCCTCAAGCGCCGGTCAAAGTGGCCAAAAATCACAAAATTTTTCGGTGTGATATCTCCTCCGTTCGAGCTCCGATCGACATGATCTTGGTGTCAACGGACTCAGAACAAAGAGACAAAGAGAAAGACACCAATCTCCTAGCTCGATTTTGGCCAGAGAAGTTTCGTCGGAGCAGTTCCATTTCTGCCACCACGCCACCCCCTCGATGCCGTCGTTCATGGCGACGTTGTGACACACCACCACCACCATTGTACTCAGAGGGCGACGGGGAGTAAAACCCCTCACCCAATTTCACGCCACAGCCGCCGTTCGTCGGAGTTCCACCTCAATGTCGTCCACCACCGCGATAGCCACCGACATCGTCGTTCCCGATCCCGTAGCTCCAAATTGATTGGGGGAAAAGACTCAAAGGATCACGTGGAGACTAATGCCTTAACCAATTTCATGGAAACCTCGTTGGAGGACCCCGATCGGCCTCCGTCCTTGTGCGTCGCTGCGAGAAGCCTTGGGCTGTCGTTTGACACGATGGCGTGAAGCACCACTGCCCCCAACTTGCTCAGACGACCATGGGGAACAAAACCCCCAAGCCAATTTGGCCGAGCCATCACTGGAGATAGGAGATCAGAATCTCCATTTTTGCCGCCAATGTCAAGCTTCGATTTGCTGTGTTAGAGGCCGAATTGGACAAAATTGACATCGCCATTGGACTTAGAAGGGTCAAATTAAGGGGCATAGGCCCGAGCCCAGTTGCTAACAAAGCCAATTGACGGTGGTCAACGGCGGTCAACCACCACTTTGGGTTTTTGTGATCTAGACCTCCGATCGACGATCCGAGACCACCTCCCGACTAGTTTCGGCGCTCTGAAAGCGATGGTGATCTCCGTTCAAGTAAATTCCACTTCGATGAAAATCGTCTGGTACCGACTGCATGTGGATTGAGGCGACCTAGACTGCAGTAACGGAGTCCAGAATGATGTTCTCAGCAGTAATAAATCTCCATAGAGCATTCCTAGCCATCCACGGCCGCTCGAGGAGCACTGTTAAGGATGCTACATAGACTACAGATATAGCAAGATGCAACTGGACTCGCTCAGTTCGGAGTCCAGGTAAATAGGAATCTCGCCTACAGTATGAATAATTTTAAAAATAAATTAATTTTAAATATTTTCATAAAATTTATGAAAATACATGATCAGTGATTTATTACACTGTTAGATGTTATGATGAGATATGTTATGTTATGACATGATGTGAAATGCCATGATGATGATGTGATGATTAATGTGTGATGTATGCAATATTTTAATTATATTGTTTGATCACCTTCAAGTCAAGCATGATTATGACTTAAGATTCAAGAATTATGAGATTGTGATGTCATGTAGTGATAAGTCATACTGCATACACACAATAATGCAAGTGAAACTTATATGACAAGTTAAGGGTGTCGTACCAATCTCCCGACCCACAGGGAGGCTCTATGTTAAAGAAATGAATAATCTTGGTGTCGTTGGGACCTCGCGAATCCTAACTTCCCAAGACTTGCGCGTAACTAGTACAATCACCGAGCCCAAAGTAAGAAGATAAGATAAAGTTTAAATAATTAAGCATAATTCAAGTTGATAAGCAAGCATAAAATGCTCATGCATATTTTTATAAAAATGGTTTTTAATTATGTTTTGCGAGAGCGAAAGCTCATTTAAGTATGTTCATGCTGTAGGTAAGAAAACCTGTCAGTGGCACTTGATGGGCAGTGGTGAGCGGCGGACGAATAGTGAAGATGGGAATGGATACCGCTCACGCAATGTAATATTTCTGCATTTTTATTTTATGAATTTATGAATGTTTTATTTTACAAAATTTTTGTAGGTTTACACCTTACGAAAATATGTGCACATAAATAAGTAAATAATTTACGTAATTATGCTTTAAAAATCGAGCTTGTAATTACACAATCTTGGTTTAGAGGATTTTAAAGTTTAAGAATGTTGCAATAGACAATGCAACAACTACACGAACTTTTTAAGTAAGAAAATTATAAATTTATTTAGAATTAAAAATGATTATTAAAGTTTTTCGTTATGTTGAGAAATGAAATTTATGAATATGTTTTTATGAAATTATTATGAAAGTTTAAATGAGAAGCTTTAGTAAATTGGTATCTTAAACTTGAGAGTTTAAGCTGTAAGAAGTTATGTTTCGTTTAGTTTAAAAAGGTTTACTTTTAAGAAAATAATATGTTATTTTTAAGATGTTAAATTACAAGTAAAATGTATAAATAATTGTTAAGAAATTTTTAAAGAGCATTTAAATGGGATTTTATTTTTAATATTTAATTTAAAATTGTTTTGAAAATAGTTTTATTTAAATTGAGAAATGTCTTTAAAGTAATAGTTGCTAAATAATTATCTTTATGTTTAAAGAGAAAAGTTTAAGGAAATTACTATAGTTATGCTTCAAGAAATAAATGTTATGAGTTATGTAAAGGATCATGATTTATAAATTATAATTAAGTTAAAACGTAATGATTATTATTACGTCATTATCATATTTAAGAAATTTATGTATTTCGTTAAGTTACGAAATTAAGTTTTCGAGAAATGATTATTACATCTTTGAAAGTTGTATGTTGAGAATTCTTTCTCTTTAAGAAATTATTGTTACTAGGTTTGGGAAATAATCATTATTCCCTCGAAGGTTTCATGTCAAGGATTCCATAACAAGAATCCATTTTAAGAAATTAAAAAAAAATTATTCCAAAATTTTTGTACTTTATTCTTAAGCATGTTTAAGTTTACGACCATGTTTAAGTTAAGTGACGGCCACGTAAGGAGGGTCGTCACATTAATAAATGCTCTTTGTGCTAAATAATAAGTTGGATGCAAGGTTAGATATACTCTCTTCTTAAAGTAGCTGCTTAGAAACAAAAAGAGAGTTGAAAAAGAAGAAGAAGAAGAAGAAGTGAAGAATTGATTTTAATTCAATTAGATTAGTTAAGAGTGTAAAGAAATCGATGAATTCTCCTACTTTTTGTATGTCACATATGTTATTTCATCCAAAAAAAAAATAACACTTTTCAAAGTTTAGACAATAAATATGAAAAAATATTATAAATTAAAAGACATAACGGTTATGTTTTGAAGTTAATTGACATAGTTAAAGAGGGCACTTAATATTTATTTAAAAATAAAAGGGAACAGAGAGCTTTATTAGAGTCTCAAGGAATGAGAATAACTAGAGACAACACAAGTTGAAATTTGATATAAGTAGGGACTTACTGGGAAGCTAGGCTTGCAACTGCCAAAAATACGTATTTATTAATTTTTCCTACTCTTAGTCACTCTCATTTACACTCTTTTTTTTTTTTTTAAAGAAATTAGGTTATGTGGCATTTTTAATGGCCTATTTATAATAAATGATCATAACCTTTTTAAATTAGACAAATGATCATTTATCAGTAAGGCTGGCAATTTGAGTCTACAGATCGGGTTCGGGGCCGGTTGAGCCCTTATTTAAACAGTCAATATGCCAACTCGAACCCGACCCGTGACCTGACAGGTCAAAATAAGCCCAACCCGGACACGACCTGATGTGTAGATTGGTTGACCCAACCCGACCCGTGCAACCCACCAATATGCTACTTTGTGCATGTTCTGTTGACACGACACACTGACCCGCTAAACCCGATGACCCGCAACACGATAGACCCAACAATAAGCCTACAAAATAAACAATAACCCAATAAAACAAAACCATCAAAAAAGTTAACAAAACTTTGTATAAGTTTAACAATAACAAATATGTTAGAAATTAGAATCATATCAAGTTAAATATACAACAAATGTTAGACTAATTTGACACATTAAAATTAATTTCAGGTTATATGGATTACATTAAAATCAGATGAGTTCAATTTAGGTTACACGGGTTGATTAACAAATTTCAGGCCAATTTTTGGATAAACATGATTTCGACACGTTTTTTGCAGGTTATTTCAGGTTGATTTCGTATTGATTCGAGTCGACCTGAACCCAACCCATTTTTTGTGCGGGTTAGATGAGTTCGACCCAATTCCAACCCGAGGCCTATTTTTTCAACCCTAACCTGCATTTTTCGTGTCAAGTTCGTGTCGTATCATTATGTCGTAACCTAAATTGTCGGCCCTATTTATCAGTAACAAACTAACTCCTCAAGTTTATAAGTGTTAAACTCAGTAAACTTGAGTTTATCATTCCTAAACTCGACGATCTAATATCGAGTTTAACACTAATAAATTCAATCATATAAACTCAAGTTTATCACTAATAAACAGCTATTTACTTAACTTACAAAAATTATCATAATTTATTTTAAAAATACTTTTAAAAAGGCCATTTATATCCTTTTTTTTAATTACTTAGGGTATTCGGTATGGTAGTTAGAACTATTTTTACTGTAACATGTGAGAGTTTTAAACTGTAGCAATTGTTTTCTTTTTACTGTAGCATATGAAAGCTTTATACTCTTCAAAACTGAAATAATAGTTAAGACCGTCCCTTACCAAACAGGCTATCTCCCTAGTTAATCAACTGATGCCATTTTTGTGATGACCCGCCTACTTGACCGTTATTTAACTTGAATATAATTGTAATCTCAATATACTTTAACGTAAAGTACTGAAAATTATGGAATAAAAATTTTCCTCAAATGAATTCTTAACATGTAACTTTTAAAAGAATAAAAATCCTTTATCAAAACTTAATTCTATAAAAGAAATAATGACTATTTCCTAAAACTTACTTTCGAAAACCTGACATAATAACATTAATTTCTTAAAAGTGGTAACAATGTAACTGCAATCATAATTTCCAAAACTTAATCCTTTGCATACTTCACAACATTAATTTTTTTAAAACATAATCATAATAATTTTCTTGAAACATTTTCTTTGAACATATGAATAATTATTTAAAAAACCACCTTCTCTAAAACATTTCTTTATGTAAATCAAACTATTTCAAAAGAATTTTAAATCAAATGATGGAATAAAATTATACTAAATGCTTTTTAAAACTTCCTTAAAACCATCAAAATAATTTCTCAAAGCATAACCATCTAAACTTTTATATTAATAAATTCATAAAACAAATTCATAAAGTTCTTTCTTTTAAAACGTTTTTCGTAAACGTTTTTCATTAAACATTTCTAATACGTTTTTCATAAAAAGTTCTTCATAGACCTTTCCTTGAAAACATAAAAATATTTTTCATAAACAGTTAACATAACAAAAAATGCATAAATTCATAAATTAATAATGCAAAAATATTACATTGCGTGGGTGGTGTCCATACCCATCTTCATCATTCGTCCGCCACTCATCATTGCCCATCAATGTCGTTGACAGGTTTTCTTACCTACAGCATGAATATACTTAAATGAGCTTTTGCTCAGCAAGCAGAAAATCAATCTCGTAAAACATAATTTTTTTTAAAAAAATTTAAATAAAAAAAATATGCATGAACATTTTATGCTGTCTTATCAACTTATTTTATGCTTAATCATTTAAACCATAACTTATCTTGTTACTTAACTTTTCTTCTCTTATAAATTTTAGTGTTCATACCAGCTTCACTAATCATGAGATCTTTAACATGATGCTTTCTTTGTGGAAGACTTGAGACCATCGAACACCAAGGTCTTACTTTAACTTTATTTGTGTACCTCATATTAAGGAGGTCACAACTTTAACTTTATTTTTAGTACCTCACAACAAGGAGGCTAGTATGACATTTCCTTTTTATCTTTGTTTTACCTTCTTTTTAACCTTAGTGAGCATATTAAATGTTATCACATTATATGCAAACTCAATTACAAATCATAACTTGTACTCTAAAACTTATTGCATAACAAATGCAATTTTAAACTTATAACTTAAGCCGTAAAACTTTATGCATTAATAAATTGAAAATATACTTTAAACATAATTATTGCAAATATATTGCAAATCCATACTACGTTCATCATTTTACATGATCATACCAAACATGACATACCACATTGTAACATAATAATTCAAATTATCATAGCATAACAACACCTCATAACATACACAGTGTAACAATTTACTGTTCATGCATTTTCATAACTTTTTATCAACACATTTAAAACATTTTATTTTAAAACTATTCATATTGTAGACGAGATTCCTACTTACCTAGACTTCGAGCTAAGCAGGTCCAGTTGTATCTCGCTTTATCTACAATCTGTGAAGAATCCTCTATAGTGCTCCTTGTGCGACCATGAATGGCTAGGAATGCTTCCTAGAGATCATACGTTGCTGGACATTTCATTTTGAACTCTGTTACTATAGTTTAAGCAGCCTCGATCTGCGTACAGTTAGTACCAGACTATTTTCAATGGAGTGAAATTAGCTCAAACGAAAGTCACCATGGCATTCAAAGTGTCGAAATGAGTCAGAGGCAGTCTGGATCGTCAATCGGAGGTCCGGATAACAAAATCCCAAAGTCACCATTGACCAACATTGATTGACTTTGACCGGCATTGACCGATATCAATCAGACTTCGTTGGTGGTTGGGCTCGAGCACACCCCCCCTAAATTGACCCTTTTGAGTCTAATGGCCATGTTAATTTTGCCTACGCCTCTAACATAACAGATCAAAGCTTGACATTGATCGCAAAAATGGAGACTCCGAACATGGCTTTCTAGCAAAGTTACCATGCAATTGAGTTGGGCTTTTGTTGCCCACTCGTCTTCGTCTTCGAGCATTTCCCCTCATCCAATTTGAAGCAATGTTGCTGGGAAAGGCAAGGACAGAGGCTCCCATGGTGGTTCACAGCGGTCGGCCTTGAACTCTGTCGATTGTTGATGGGTTGTTGCAATTGAGGTGGGGGAAAGCTTCCTCTTCCTCCTCTGAGCACGCTTGTGTGCTCAATTTGGTCCAACATCATCGAAAATGACAGATTCGAGCTCACCCATGGTGGCAGCGATAGGCGTTCTCCGTTCATTAGTTGGCGACGATGCAATGGTAGAATTGGGTGAGGGCTTTTACTCCCCATACCCATTTGAGTCGAACGGTGGTCGTGGTGCACCTCACTGCCGCCGCAAGAGGTGGTTCCAAAGGCGACGCAATGGTGGAGACGTGGTAGCTCTGTTGGGCCTTTCTAGCTAGAATTGAATGGTGAGGCTGGTACCATATTGTTCCTCTCTTCATGCTGAGTCCGTAGACACCAAGATCACGTCAATTGGTGGTCGGACGTCGGAGAAATCACGTTGGGAAAATTAGGTTTCTTCGCCACTTTGGGAGGTGCGTGCGGCTTCTTCCGGGGGCTTTTCGGGCAACATGGCACACCGCTGGACTCAGCTCATCGAGAGCTTTCTATTGGTGCTGGAGGTGTCAAAAATGGATGCTAAAATCTTGACCGAGATTTGAGAAGAGAGAGAGAGAGAAAATGTAGAGGGAGAAAGTAGAGAGACAAAGGGCTAATTTTTTGTCCCTTTTTTTTTGCATTTAACATATTTAAAGACACTTTAATTAGTTTTTAAAATCTACACTGTGTCGTGGTCAGGTTGATCAAATTTGATCTATAACCATAACTGTACACTTAACTGTACTCTTACTAAACTAATATTATATAGGAATTTTTACATAATTATGGTAAGTTGAAAATTTTCACTTTTATCATATAATCTCAATTTAAATATTTCAAATTGATATTCTTATAATTGCCATCACTATGGCTCATACATGAAATTAGTGAATCATAAAGTTTTAGTTTAACACATTAAAAATAACTATTTTAATGCACTATCATAACATTTCAAGTACTTAACCAAATAATTTTAGAAAAATTTCTAATTAATCACGTTTATTAAATTTTAGATTTTTCCCGGTTGTTACAATTTTCCTTTCATTTTTTTTAATAAATAATACAGCTATGAAACAATATGTCCTTTAAACCCCACGACATGTCGTTTCTCACAAATTGATTGCCCCTTGCCCTTATGTACGACATATCGTTTTTAGATATTCGAACAACATGTCGTTTTCATTGTTTCAGTTTTTCTTCTACATTTTTCTTAAAATGATTTTTCTTTTGCATCTCCTCTCTCCTTGTCGCTCGACGTTGTGGATCTCATACATACATACATACATACATACATACATATATACATACAGATATGTATATATATTTTTTGGACCATGTTTCTATGACTACCATAAGCCAACTTATGAGGTAGCTACCTAGGGTGAACAAATTTGAATTACCACGTTGATGACCACGATTGCTCAATCAACAAACCACAATATAAAGTCGGAACAAGTGGAATATAAAGGATATACACATGCATACATACATACATACATACATACATACATACATATATATATATATATATATATATATATGTGCGTGCGCGTGTGCGTTTGCGTGTTTCATTTTGCAATAGCTTTCATTCATCACAATCCAAAATATTTCTATCAACATGATACACATCATAATCAAAACTTGAGAAATCCCTTCCCCTTCAGACTTTCAACAGTGTCCTTGAGACTCTCTTCTAAAGGGGTGAAGTTGATTCCCAAGCTTTTTGCTTTCTCCTTTGATACTTGGAACTTTGGCATGAGAGGCTTGTCATCTTCACATCTGCCAACAATTAAAACCATTACTTTTTGCTTGTCATCTTCAAATTTCAATGTTGAGAACCATAATTGCTGATATAGAATAAGCTTAAGATTTATATTTAGCTCCATTTACTTCTCTTTTACAAGTGATAACTTACCTCTCTGGAATGCTTAGAGAGGGGAAAGTTCGTCGTAAAATGTTTAGCGCCTCAGAAACGTGCGCAACATGTCCAACTAAACAATATCTTCCACTAGCTGAAGCAACTTCAAATGCTTGAATATGCGCCATTGCAACATCTCTAACATCAACAAATATATGGACTTGATTGAGGACTGTCTGAGCTGGAAAAACAGGTAAAAAAAAAAAAAAGGCTTCATAAGGAAATCGAATACTCGTTGAAAATGAAAGTTTTTGCAGGAAGAGAAAGAAATCAAACTTCTCACTCTATCTTTCGAGCTTTGGAAAGCTTGAAATTGTAACTTTACACTTTGTTTGAACAGTCTAAAAGTTACTACTATAATTTTATTTGTAATGAAAAGGACTAGCTAGCTGCTGAAGATAATATATACCGTTGATGAGATTTAGAAGAATCTCCACAGTGAGATTAAGAGTTGGCTGTAAGAAAGGTCCTATCACAAGTCCTGGATTTATTACAACCAAGTCAATCCCATTTTCTTCTGCAAATTTCCAAGCAGCCTCTTCAGCTAAGATTTTTGAAAGTACGTACCAAAGCTGTAAGAAAGAAAGATAGATGCAAATTACATGGAAAGAAATAATCACTACATAATTGACCACATAATTTCACACCTTGGACTGCTAACAGAAAACGGGATCCGAAAACCATGTCTCATCAACGACTACATCTGTTGTCTTAGGTTTCTCATTGAATGAAACTGAAGCCATGGAAGATGTTAAAACTACCCTCTTTAGAGATGGAACCTTTGTGCTTGACCTCAATACGTTTAGCGTCCCCTTCAATGCAGGGTCAATCAATTGTGCCTAAATATGCACATATTAATAGTGATGCATATTTTTCAATTACTTAAAAGGGTTAAGCGTTACAAGGACTAACCTGTGGGTTGGTGGGAGAGAGATTCACAGGGGAAGCTGTATGAAAGACGCATTCTGATCCATCAACAACGGCATCAAAAGATCCTTCTTCCAATAAATTTGCTTTGAACAAATGAAGTCTTTCTTTAGCTCCATCTAGTGCAAGCAAGTGTTCTGTCTTCTTTGGATCATCTGTCCCATAGCATTAAAATCACAAATAGGAACTTTCAAAACATGGAAGAGACATACATACACACATCCTGTTAGAAGATTATAACATTAATGCGAAGTCGAAAATCCAAAAGTCTTAAGCTGAAAGTTTAAAAGGAAGATGAGGGGTCCCTATAGAAATGTATGCATTAAGAAAACACCCAAGTGTGACAAATGCGACGGCAATTGGGCGCTTTTAGAGGTGCACATAAGCGCCTTATCCTTTTCGATCACGTCTTGAAGTCTAGATTTGGTCCATTAACAACGAACATATGCGATTCAAAGTCCATATTTAAGTGTCTTTTAGATAGCTGATATGACTATTGAAAACGCATCGTTTTGATAGATGTGTTTTGACACACTGATTCAAACGACATGACTATTGAAACTACAGTTTCAAAATGATGAAGAAACACGTCTATCAATAAATAGATACAAAGTTGGCTATAAATATAATCATTGCCTTCCAAATTTAGTACCCATTCTTGTAGAGTTAAGAGTAATTCTATTTAAAGAATTTATGAGTTTGTTATGTCTTTGGAGGTAATTTACCAGAAATCATGTTAGCAAAGTTTTTTTTTCGAGAGCAAGCACTTAACACCTTGAAAAAAAATCCATAATTTCATTTTTCTGCCCTCAAATAGTCTGTCTTTTCTGTTTTCCATTTTTCTCTTCAACAAATTCATAAGTAGACACATCCAGAATACATACATGCAGACATTCTTACACACGCACACATATTTAGAGAGGCTTTCGTTTGGTTTGTTGGCTGTGATGGTTTGAACTTTTTTGGTTTAAAATGTGTGATTTGAAAAGTATCGTTCAACTGAGGAGGGGGTATTTTCAGATTTGGGTTGTTTTTTTGGCTTCAAACCGTGAAGTCATGGTGTGAAATGAGACCCAATTTTTAGTTGGCAACCCTTGGTTCAAGGGACATTTTTTGTTTCAAACCACATGAACCATCCATTGGATTCCTTACAGGATTTATTAGATTCAAGGGCATATTATCTATCATTTTTTTTCTTAATTTAAAAAGAAACAACAATCGAATCCCAAAATAATCTGAAACTGAAGATTGTTATATTATATATATAAATATATATATTACAGTTAAAGGATTTAGAAATAACTAACTGAGGTCACGGAGGGAGGCTTTGACAGTGTAGCCACGTTGAAGTAAGAACTTGACAAGCCACGAAGCTATGTATCCTGAAGCTCCTGTTACACACACCACCTTCCCTTCTCCACTCATCTTCAATCTTTCTTGCTTATCAGTTATGCCTTTTCCTTTCCTTTTTCAATCTTACAATGGAGTATATTTGATGATAATGAAGCAATAATTGCACAGCTATTGATATGATAATTATTTTTTTAAAAAAATTGAATTGGGTGGTCGTGATCACGTTGTGTTTTTTGTCTGTATAGATGGGATACCTTAATCTTCGGTTGACGATTATTATTTTAAGTGCACATGGATCACGATAGGACAAAGTATTTATAATTTTTTTAATTATAATTTTTTTAACAATTTATCTGCAACCATCAATGTTATTCAAATAACTCTATCTTGGATGATCTTGATTCGGGATTCACATTTTTTGTGTCTAAATCTCAAAATAGTCTCTAAATTTATAACAAATTTAATGTCGGTTTTTGACATTTAATACATTCCAAAACTGATCTGGAATTATCTTTGCGTGGACAAATATAGTCTCAGAATTGTGGTCCCTGACCTTTCAAAAAAAAAAAAAAAATTGCCGTCCTTGACATTAGAAAATATGGCCTTTTTTTAAATGAAAATGACCGGTTTTCTTTTTCTTTATTATTTGCGTAACAAGTACAAACGGGAAAAAACCAAGTACTTCTTATTTTACCAAAAACACCCAGTATTTCATGACAACAGCTACAAACAAGTACAAAATAACACTGGGAACAATTTTATTAAAAAGTGTGGGACCCATATTAATAGTTCTCTTCCTATCTTTGGGTTTCATATCATCTGGTGAAAAAATATTATGGAAACGACAGGAAAATAAAATACGACACAAATGGGTTTTATAAATGAAATTGACGACATAAAAGCACACAACGCATCTTATACGGGGAAAGGAAGAAAAAGAAAACCGATGTTATTTCACTGTGGCCCCACTCCAAGTAACTTGGCAACTTCTTCTAATTCTTAAAGCTGACCTGTCGTTTTACTGATTACTCTTACTGGAGAAAATAATGGGAAAGCTTTTCTTTCTCTTTTCTTTTTTTTTTTTTTTTTTTTTTTTGTCATAAGGGGAAGAAAATTATCTGGAGTAGTGGATCCCGCAATCCTTAATTATAGTCTACTTACAACTTTATAACATCATTTTCTGGTCAATTTAATTGTCAAATTTACAATCATCAACCTTTTAACGGATATTTAATGCAACAATTCCATGTTCTAACACAATTACCAAATCAAATCCAGCAATTAAAAGAGACAACTCTCACGAGCTAATTAGCTCTAACACAATTACCATAATATTGCACAAACTATACCTTTGGCACCAAATTTTCATTCAAGGGCATAATTTGAAAGTTGAGGAAACCCTTCTCCTTGAGGCTTTCAACAGTTTCCCTCAGACTCACCTCCAAAGGGGTGAAGTTGGTTCCCAAATTTTTGGCTCTCTCCTTTGAGACTTGGTACTTTGGCAAGGGAGGCTTGTCATCTTCACATATCCACCAAGCCGGCAATGAGAAAACGCCACATGTTGTTCCGAAATAAATTTTTTATCACATATTATCTAAAAGCTAATCTAGTTTAAATTTTTAATATCACAACATGAAACCAAAACTTGGTTACTCTTTTTAATAACTCAAAAGTTGTAACTTGCTTTTCGGGAATGCTTAGGGTGGGAAAGAGTTGTCTAAAAATGTTGAGAGCCTCAGAAATGTGCAAGACATGTCCAACTAAGCAATATCTCCCACTAGCTGAAGCAACTTCCAATGCTTAAGTATTGTGTCTTTGCAAAATCTCTGACATCAACAAGCCTATAAATTTTATTTGGGAAGGTTTTAGCTCCTGCACCAGAAGGAAAATTTATAAATAAAATTACATACGTAAATATGGTACAAATAGGCCATTAGCTTCTCAAGATAACTGTAAAAGTACATTGATGTCTAAAATCACTACTTTCAGGGGCAGAGCTACCTATGGATGAGGGTGCTTGTCCAAACCCCACATCCTGAACAATTTATTTTTCTTTTAAATGTAAAATTTTATAATTATCCTTCTCAAAATTGTATTTCACTCTAAAATTCTACATCTTTCTCTTTGCATCTTTTATATCATCTCATTAGTTCAATCATGCCCCGTCCCCCAATTGACTAAATTTTTTTTAGCTCCGACACTCACTACTTCTATAATATAAATGTAAAAACACTTTGCTGCGGAAGATGTACCATTTATGTAATTAAAAACAATTTCCACACTGTCATTACCAAGTCAATCCCATTTTCTTTTGCAAATTTTCAAGCAGCCTCCTCAGCTAATGTCTTTGAAAGCATATACCAGCGCTGTAGGAAAGATTTCTTGATACAATTACACTTATCTATAAAATAAATTTTTGTAATGGTTTAGACATATAATAGTCAAAGTACTAAAAATTCCAACAGAGAAAAGTAACTGGATATCAAATAGGTTAATGATGAAGACTTTTAATTGACAGTACTAAAACTTGAATGCTTAAAAAATATGGTTAAAAACACGATCAAGGCATGGTTATAAAATTAAGCTCCTAATTAAAAGCCTAATCTTAAGTAAGAGAATTATCAACTAAATCAAACTTAGCATGTCATAAAGTATATCAGGAACCTGTTTCTCTTCTCATGTTATGGTTTTAACAGATCAAAGACAGTTTAATAGACTTTATGCTAAATTTGTGTCCTTATAATTATGGAAAGCATGCAATTTTCTAGAAGACAAAGGGGATTGTTGGAGCTTATGTGTCTCCACATGATTCGTTACACGTGGACCTGGATAGGTTTTCTTCTCATACTAGGACTGCAGCTTAGTTTGAGTTTAAGTCAATTTGCTCTTATTTAGTTTGACTCTAATTATGAGTATTATCAGTATGAATAGGTGTTTGGGTATTATTGAGAGTATTAATCAGAATACTTCTTGAATTTTCCTACTAAGAGTTAGAGAAAGAGAGTTTAGAAAGAAACAATTTGTTGGAAAAATTCTTTGGGGTCTTGTACTAAAAAAAGGGGTGTGTTTGTTTCCTGAGAAAGTGTGAAAAACTGAGTTACACATCTATAATATATTGAGAGCCTGATATTCTTTCTCTAAGGTGTAATTAAAATACTATATTGGATTAGACTAGAGGCTTATAACCTTTGCCTTGGACGTATGATTGTTTGCAATCTGAACCAAGAAAATTTGTGACTCTGTTCTTTTTCTTGTTTCTGTTTTGCTTTAATTTTCTTGTAGGATTGTTTTTTGGCATAAATCCTAACAAACTGGTATTAGAGCTTGGTTCCATCGATCAATTTTCTTGATCTAGGGCAACAAAACTACATCAACCTCTGCAAGAGTTTGGAACAGATTAAGAATGACGACCTTGATGACCCTAAAGTTTGACATTGAGAAGTTTAATGGCAAAAACAATTTTAATCTTTGGAGAGAAAAGATGATGGCTCATCTTGGAAATTTTGGTCTTGATGAGGCGCTTAAGGGAGAACCAAATATGTCTACCTCTCTTGAAGCAAAAGAGAAACAAGAAATTCTTAAGAAGGCTCGGAACGCAATTATCGTAAGTTTAAGTGATCAAATTTTGAGAAAAGTGGTTAAAGAAAAAACAGTTGCTACGATGTGAAAAAAATTAGAGCAATTATATATGACTAAAGCTCTTCCCAAGCGGATCTATCTCAAACAAAAGTTCTATAGTTTTTGAATGGATGATTCTAAATCCATGGAAGAAAATGCCGACGACTTCACCAAATTGGTCGCTGATTTTCAAAGTTTGGAAGTCAAGATTGAAGATGAAGACCAGGCATTTTTCTTGCTAAATTCTCTCCCTAAGCAATATGATCAACTTCGCGACACTTTGAAGTATAGTAAGGAGGCCTTAACTCTTGATGAAGTTCTAAGTTCAGTCTTCTCAAAGGAATTGGATTTGAAAGCAAATAAGAAACAGTCAAAATCCAATGGAGAGGGCCTTAATGTTCAAGGAAGATCAAAAAAGAGAGACTTTTGATCCAAGAATCGGTTGAAGTCCATATCAAAATTAAGGGGAAGACGGACATGCTGGTACTGTCACAAAGAAGGACACCTCAAGCGAAATTGTCCCTCAAGAAAATGGGATCTGGAAAGCCAGATAATTCCAACAATGAAGATTTTGCTAATTTGCTTGATGGCTATGATAGTGGAGATGTCTTAATAGTTTCAAGTAATAATCTAAGGAATGAGTGGATTATGGACTCCGGTTGTACTTTCTATATGACTCCAAAGAAAGATTGGCTCTTTGATTATAAAGAGATAGAAGGGGATAAAGTCTTTATAGGGAATAATGTTTCTTGTGAAGTAAAGGGTATTGGATCTATTAAAATCAAGATGGGGGACGGCTTAATTAAAACGTTGAAAGGAGTAAGGTATATACCTAAGTTGAAGAGAAACCTTATTTCCTTGGGAATATTGGACTCACATGGATGTTTGTACAAGTCTCAAGGTGGAGTTTTGAGGGTGCTAAAGGGTATAATGGTGGTCAAGAAAGGTATTCCAGAGAATGGGTTGTATGTGTTACAAGGATCTACAATGACAGAGAGGTTGTTGTTTCATCAGATAATGATAATCAAACAGTCCTTGGCATAAAAGACTAGGACACATGAGTATGAAGGGTTTGCAAGAGTTATGTAAATAGGGCTTATTAGGTATTAACAAACTTGATAATCTTAGGTTCTATGAGAACTATGTTATGGAAAAGTCTCACCGTCTGAAGTTTAACAAAGCACTACACAGAACCAAGGCTACCCTAGACTATATACACTCTGACCTATAAGGATCACCACAGGTACCTTTATCTTTGTCTAAGTGCCAATATTTTATTTCTTTTATAGATGATTACTCTAGGAAAACTTGGATCTACTTCATTAAGTTTAAGAATCAGGCATTTGAAAAATTCCTAGAATGGAAGTCCTTGATAGAAAATCAAGTTGGTAGAAAAATTAAGAGGGTCAGGACTGATAATGGTCTAGAGTTTTGTAATGATGAGTTTGATAAATACTGTGCTGAAAAAGGTATTGCGAGACAATGTACTTGTACATCTACCTCACAATAGAATGGTCTAGCCGAACGAATGAATAGAACAATTATAAACAAGGTTAGGTGCATGCTCTTAGATTCTGGTATGCCAAAGTCATTTTGGGCAGAGAATGTTGCCACTGCTTGCTACTTAATTAATAGGTCTCCTCATTCTGTATTAGGATTCAAAGTTCTAGAACAAATATGGTCTGGTGTATGTCCTAAATATAATCATTTGAGGCCTTTTGGATGCATAACATATGTTCATACCAGTCAAGGAAAACTCAATCCTAGAGCCAAGAAGGCTATTTTCTTAGGTTATCCTATTAGGGTAAAAAGGATATAGAGTTTGGCTATTGGATGACAAAAATTGCATAATAAGTAGAGATGTTATTTTCAATGGATTTGTCTTTACAAAGACTAACATACAAGTTGAGATAGGCAACCGAGGGTCAAACACACAAGTCTCTAGTGACTCTAAATTCTCACATCTAAAAGTTGAAACAGTTGACACTTTTTCTCATGAAGCTGAGATTAACACTGAAGAAACTGAAGTACCCAATCAAGGTGGAACCATTACCCAACCTGTAGAAGAATCTGTACAAGGAGATACAAATACTAAAGATCCTATAGGTGGTTATGGTGCCTTGAGAAATCATGCCTTGTCAAGAGATAGGACCAAAAATATCAAGCCTCTTGCCGAATTTGCTCAAGCTGACTTAATTGCTTATGTACAATCTGTTGTTGATTCTATAGAGTTGTTAGAACCAAGATCCTTTATAGATGTGACGATCCGTCTTTTTGGGCAGTCATTTAACTTTCTTAAACATATTTCTTAAACATTGATCTTACTTACTTAGTAAGAAAAATAGTGAATTAAATTTTTTTTAAACATTCTTTAAAACGTACTTAAAAACTATTATGACCTATGTCGCCATTTAAGTTAAGACCTCGCTCAACACTTGACTTTAAAATCATTTCAAATCTTTTCTTAAAACTTAATAAGAAACATTTACTAAAACATAGCTTGAAACTTCACTTTATAATTTTATAACACATTTAGTATAATGTATCTTAAAACTTTGAAAACACTATATTAAATGGTAGAAAACCTTTTCTCTGTGTAGCGGAAGCAACTGTGGTGGTATCCATACCTAAATCCTCGCATCCGTCCTCCGCAGCACCCAGCTCTTCTAACGGGTCCTATGGTCACCCATAAATTACCTACAGCATGAAGAAACTTTTAATGAGCTTTCACTCAGTAAGTTAAAACATATTCTCACAAATAATTTAAAACATGCTTTACAAACTTTTATTATAAAAACCTTTCGCTTGAAACATTTTTCATAAACTTTTTTCATAAAACATTTCTAAAACATTTTTCATAAACGTTTTCATGAAGCATTTCTGTAACGTTTTTTATAAACGCTTTTCATAAAATATTTAACATAAAACAATCCTCAAATTGCTCATCATAAACATCATTTATGTTTTCATAAACACTTAATATAAAACATACATTCCTTAGAATGTTTTCTATAGAATATAAATGTTTCATAACAAGGAAAACAAGAAAAATCAAAATGCATGTTTCCATTTATGCTCAATTATGAACTTTCGATTATGAGTGTCTTACGAACATTCCTTTCTTACTTTAACTTTCTACCTTTGTTTCTTAATTTTCCTTATCTTACTTTAACTTTTTATTCTTGTTCCTTATCTTTCCGTATCTTACTTTAGTATTCGTACCAACATCATCGATCATGAGATTATAAACATGATGCTTCCCTTGTAGAAGACTTGAAACCATTAAACATTGATATCATGCACCTCACATCTAGGAGGTCAAATCTTTACTTTCATTACCTTACAACAAAGAGGCTGGTACGACACTTTCTTTTATCGTCTTTACTTTACCTTCTTTTTAACGTTAATGAGCATAACAAATGCTAACACATCATATGCAAACACTTTTGCAAATCATGTCTTATACTCTAAAACCTGTTGCATAGCAAATGCAACATAAAATGCAAACACATTTTGCAAATCATAATTTGTTCTCTTTGAAACTTATTGCCTAACAAATGCAACTTTTTGCGTAACACATGCAACATAAAACTTATAACTTAAACTATAAAACATTATGTATTAACAAAATGGAAAACATACTTTAAATACATTGAAAATCATAACTTGAACTTTTAAAAACATTATGCATATCAATATGCAAATAGAATTTAAACATACAGTTGCAAATTCATTGCAAATCTTGCTTTGAATCTTTAAAACTTTTTGCATAATAAATGCAAACATACTTTAAAAGAGACTTGCATAATAATTACAAACTCATTTATAAACATATACATAAATATTTAAAAATCATTTACTTCATGCCATAGATGAAGTTTGAAACTTACCTGGACTTAGCTCTAACATTCTCTATTCCATTCCTGTCTCATTTCTTTTCCTTCCATTAGTCGGCTTCTGTATCCTAATCAAATGACAACTGACTTATCAATTAACTTTCTTTTTATCAATCTACTCGATTGATAATAAAACGTAAACATTGACTATTCTTTCCTTTTAACTTGACTTGTATACTATCCGTTTACCCTTGTCTTTACTTAACCTTATAAACAATTGGTTTACCTTTCCTTCACTTAGCCTTGTAACCCACCGAGGTTACTTTTCTTTTACTTAAACATTCCTTATTAAATTTCTCGTTTCACTGGCGATTTCATTACTTAACATATTATAGAACATTTTTCGTCTAAGAATGTTATGCTAATTTTGAGTGTTTGACTTTGTTATAGCCGTTTCGTTAAAGATGACGACTTTACCCTTAACGGGTTTTTCGTCAACTTCATAACTCTATAAAACCTATTGCTTAACTTTAACATTTCATTTCTTACATGTTATGAAAAAATTCCTGTGAAGGAGCGTTTTCCAACATCGGACGTTTCGAGTCCGTTCTAGCCATTTTTCATAAAATGACAATTTTGCCCTTAATCTCATTTTCTTTCATTCATTCCTTACCTGACTTCAAATCCTTTAAAACTTAGCATCTATAATACTTATTGCCTACAGCAACATAGGAAACCAATGTTCTCTAGTGAAAACCCAGTTTTCACACAATTTTACAGTTTTGGCCCGAAATACAAAAATATCTGCATTTTTGCCCCCGGAATCAAAAATAATCCTTTTAAACCATTAGTCCTCATTTTTCATGAGGAACATTTTTGCTCAAAGTACCATATTCAAAATCCTTTGGACAAATGGCATTTTTGCCCTTTAATTTTTTTTTCAATTTTAATAAATTCTTGTAAAATTAAAATCTCACAAACGGTTGAGATTTTTTGCAAACCATCTATGATATTTAATAGTTTCATCGAGATCTACAACTTTCATGTTTTAACTTTTACGAAATTTCTATTGTACAAGGGTGTTTTTGGGCATTTTTTACACAAATATACTTTAAGTTAACTTTCCTTTCTTAACCCAAGAAAAACCATAAGAAACCTTGAAAAAATTTAGGTTTTTACCTTAAACTTGATAAAATCCTTTGAACTTTGCCTCTTGAACTTAATTGGGGTTATTTTTGCAAAGATTTGGGTTGAGAAAATTCTTGAGAAGCTCTAACAATGGCTGTCATGGGAGTTGAGGAAGAAGAAATGGGATTTTTGGCTAATTTTGCATTAAATGCATGTTTATTCCTATGGGTGACTCACAAGATAATCCATTAGGTTACCATGTGGCTTAATGGGATTGGGCCACCTTTCATAGCATGGTGGCCCAATAGGATTTTAATGGGTGTCCACTTGGTGGGCCCCCAATAATTTATACTGTGTAATTTTTCACCATATAATATTTTTCTTACACTACTATAGTAAAATCAGTGCAAAAACATATTTGTAGACTGTGTAAAATATTTTACTTGCCTCTGGTTTATTTTTGAAGGCCAAACATAACATTTCTTATTCATCCATATTCTCTAAACAGTATTATTCCTATACTGTTTTAACTTAAACAGCCCAATTTCTATACTACATGACCTTAAACAGTCCAATTCTTACACTGCATTACTCTAATACTGTACAATTTTTCATGTTATTATATAGTATTTTTCCTTAAACTATATTTTTCGTCTTAATATAATCCTTAACTTAATGCATTTTTAATGTAGTAAAAATGCTTAGGTGTTACAATAGAAGCTAAGAAAAGTCCTGAATGGAAGAAATGGCACAAAGTTATGACTGACAAGATGGACTCATCAAAGAAAAATAACACCTGGGTTCTAGTTGATAAGCCTAGTGGTCAAAGAGTTATAGGCTGTAAGTGGGTGTTAAAGAAAAAACTTGGCATACCTGGAATTGAAGAGCCCAGATTTAAAGCTAGGCTTGTGGCAAAGGGATTCTCACAAATTGAAGGTTGGATTATCATGAAGTGTTCTCTTCCGTAGTCAAGCACACTTCAATAAGAGTTCTGTTGGTAGTTACAGCAATGAAGGACCTAGAATTAGAACAAATGGATGTTAATACAGCTTTCGTACATGGAAACTTAGAAGAGAAAATTTTTATGAGGCAACCAGAAGGCTTTGAAATTGGAGATCCCAACACAAGAGTGTGCCTACTGAAAAGATCCCTGTATAGACTCAAGCAATCTCCTCGACAATGGTAGAAGAGATTTGATGAGTTCATGTTAAAACACGGGTACAACAGAAGCAAACATGATAACTGTGTTTATTATGCTCAACTGGAAGATCATTCATTCATTTATTTTCTATTATATGTGGATGACATGCTTATAGCATGTAAGGATAAGACTAAAATTCAAAAGTTGAAGAATCTGCTAAATACTAAATTTGAGATGAAAGATCTTGGACCAGCTAGGAAAATCTTGGGAATGGATATTTTCAGAGACAAGGTTAAAGGAAAGCTTACAATCAGTCAACAAGATTACTTAGAGAAAATGGTTAGTTAGTTTGGTATGAATATCTATAGGTGCTCATTTCAAATTGACAGCCATAAGTGACAAGGATGCTAAAATGGAGGCAGCTAAGATGAGTAAAGTGCCTTATTCAAGTGCAATGGGTTCAATGATGTATGCAATGGTGAGCACAAGACCTGATATGGCCTATGGAATTGGCCTACTTAGTAGATTTATGGCAGGCCTAGTGGAATTCATTAGCAAGCTACCAAATGGTTACTTAGATATTTAAATGGATCATCAAATGTTTGTTTGTCCTATGACAATGCTAGTTCCTTGAGAGAAGTAATTGGTTACCGTGACTCAAATTTTGCTGGAGACTTGGACAAAAGAAGGTTAATATATTGTTATATCTTTACTGTGGGAGGCAATACTGTGAGCTGGAAACCTAGCCTTCAAAAAGTTGTTGCTTTATCGTCCACTAAAGCTGAGCATGTGGCACTTATAGACGTAGTTAAAGAAGCTCTCTGGTTGAAGGATTTTGTAAGTGAGTTAGGGCTAGTGCAAGACTTAGCTATGGTTCATTGTGACTCATAAAGTGCTATCTATATGTTTCATAAAAGAACAAAACATATCGATGTAAGATTGCACTTTCTTACAGATATTATTGATAGAGATTTGGTGAAAATCCAAAAAATCTCAACATAAGTAAATCCTGTTGATATGCTTACTAAAGAAATTCCAGTAAGCAAGTTCATAAAAGCCTTGAGCTTGCTAAAATTAATCCAGCCTTGGCACACTTGAAGTCAGAGGTTCTCTAGTCCATGATTAACAATGCTCATCATCTAGAGCCAAGATGGATATCTATTGGAGCTTATGTGTCTCCACATGATTTGTTGCACGTGGACCTGGACAAGTTTCCTTCTCATACTAGGACCATAGCTTAGTTCGAGTTTGAGTCAATTTGGTCTTATTTAGTTTGACTCTAGTTATGAGTATTATTAGTATAAATAGGCATTTGGGTATTATTGAGAGTATTCATCAGAATACTTCCTGAATATTCATGCTAAGAGTTAGAGAAAGAGAGTTTAGAAAGAAAGAATTTGTTGGGAAAATTCTTTGGGGCTTTGTACTAAAAAAAGGGGTGTGTTTGTTTACTGAGAAAGTGTGAGAAACTGAGTTATACAACTTTAATGTATTGAGAGCCTGATATTCTTTCTTTGAGGTGTAATTAGAATGCTATATTGGATTGGACTGAAGGGTTATAACCTCTGCCTTGGACGTAAGATTGTTTGCAATTTAAACAAAAAAAATTAGTGACTTTGTTCTTTGTCTTGTTTCTCTTTTCCTTTAATTTTCTTATAGGGTTGTTTTTTGGCGTAAATCCTAACAGGGATTAATTCCCATTCTAAGGAAACGTTCAAACAAACATGAGAAGGCAAATCCTCTGTGGCCATGAACAAATTGTGAAGTGGAAATTATTTCTAGAATTTAAAGGAAAACAGTTCAAGTATAAATTAGTTCTTAAACCTACGACTGCTCACAGAAAACAGGATCCGAAAACCATGTCTTATCAACAACCACGTTTGGAGCAAGAGGTTTCCCGTTGAATGAAACCGTAGCCATGGAAGATGTTAAAATCACCCTCGTCAGAGAAGGAAACTTTGTGCATGACCTCAATACGTTTAGTGTTCCGTTCACTGCAGGGTCAATCAAATCTGCCTAAAAATAGAGAGGTAAGTCATAATTAAAAAAAGCTTTAAAATCAATAGCAAACTAAATTATCTCTACATTAATGAAATAAGACTAACTATTTAGAATGTGTTTGAAATTAGAACTAAAAGTTAGAACGATTTTATTATAGTATGTGAGAGCGTTACATTATAGCTTACTTTTGTTTTATACTATAACATTTTGTTTTATACTATAACGTGTAAAAGCTTTATACTACAACAATTTCAATTATATAGTTAAAACGGGATTGCCAAACGCATCCTTACCGATGGGTGAATGGCTGAGAAATTCACAGGGGAAGCTGTATGAAAAACACATTCACATCCATCAACAACAGAATCAAAGGATCCCTCTTCCAATAAATTTGCTTTAAACAAATGAAGCCTTTCCTTAGCCCCTTCAAGTGAAACCAAGCGTTCTGTTTTCTTTGGATCATCTGTGTCATTCATAAATCACAACTATGACTTTTAGATGGTAAACAAAACTTGAAATTAAAGATTATTCATATATAAAAGAAAATCAAAAGAACAGAAGTTTAGTAGAGAGTATTATGATTTAGTAACTGAGATCACGAACGTACGCTTTGACGGTGTAACCTCGTTGAAGCAAGAACTTGACCAGCCATGAAGCTATGTAACCTGATGCTCCTGTTACATATACTACCTTCTCTGCTCCACTGATCATCTTCAAAAATTTCAGAATCTTTCAAAAAATAAAAAAATAAAAACGAGAATTTTTTGGTAGTTTATAAGAGAATTTCTTATTCATCTTGTAATGAAGTATTTATTTGTTAACAGAGATTCTACGGAGAGAAAAACTTATTAGAGGACCATATGGAACCTGATCATCACAGTCATAAAATTCAAATGTAACAGGTTGAACACAGGTTCAAATCACCTATTTAATTTTTGATGTCTTAAATTGTGTATAACCAACCATTTTATGTCACCTTAAATTCAAATATTAATACATGGAAAAGTCATCTCAAAATCATTTTAGCGTTTCTGATGTGACACAACGTAATTTTTTAATGACAAAGCATTTTAAGTAGAACACAAAATTTCCATGTGGACCCTATTAAAGTGAACTCATTTAGGTGACACAGGGTGATTTTTTAAACATTATTTGAGACACTAAAATTAAACAGAAGATCCAAATCCATTGAATACTATGAGATGAGTTTTTCAACAATACTGTTACGCTCGCTTCATAAACATCACTAATTAATATCGTACTATTGAATTGTCAAAGCTTGAATTGCAAGTTGGATGCAATTATATTGAATTTTCAAACTGATTTCATCATGTTTTTGGACATGCGCATGGTTTTCAACTTTTTATTGGTATACAGAATCTTATCATCGTCATCTCATTTGATTTTTTTTTTTTTTCACGCACGACTTTTCTCGCTTATAATTCAACCGGTTATTGTCTTTTTACTAATTTTGTGGTATTTTTTCTAGGATGTTTTATGGGAAAACGAGAAGGGTGTTAGATGTTTAAAACTTTTTAAAATAAATATCAGATTTTAAAAATATTTATAGTAAATATCAGATTTAAAATGTAAATAATTTATTTACATGGTAAATAAGAAGGTAAATATATCATTTGCATTATAAATCTATTTATTGTGTAAAAAAAAATTAGTCACTATAAACAAATAAATAGATAAATTATTTACATTATAAAACTGATATTTACTACAACATTTTTAAAACTTGACATTTATTAAAATTAGTTTAAAGAAAATGAGATTTCCTACCTTGTCGGTGGTGTGTTAATTGTGTTGTTGGGGTTCTATCTTGTCTTTGCTTTTCATTTTGTTATTCAATGCGATTCGACGTTTTTCAGCATTTTTAACCTCGATGTCGTTTTACTTTAGTGGTCTTTTTTTAGATCCCCGTCCTTTTTTACTTTTAGGATCGTTTCTCACTTCTCCTCGTTTCATTTTACTGTCGTTTAAACATTGGTTCTTGGTTTCGTAATTTTTCTTCGGCTCTTAGTTTGTCCTTTAGTTGGTGTCCTTTTTCTGAATTTGGCGTTGTTTTCAGTTGTCATATACAGCCATTTAATTTGTCGGCACTTTATTTTAGTGTGGTATTTCCTTTTTCTTGTCCTTCTGTTTTACCATTTGGTGTCGTTTAAAAATATGATGTGGTTTTCCTACGTCATTATCCTCCTGTCGTTTTTCATACCACATGTCGTCTTTTGGTTGACACAACATGTGGTTTTTATTATGTCCGTTTTTCTTCGATATTTTTGTTTCTTCTTGTTTATATAATTTTGTTTTTCACATGTTGACCATATCAACAGGCTGCACCATTTTCTAAGAGATTTTTGTTTACCAAACACAACAACTTAAAGTGGTGGAACCTGAAAGTTTCTACAGGGGCGTAGTAAAAACTAAGATGTTAAACTAAAATTTCTTAATCTCCCTCTCCCTCTCTCTCTCTCTCTCTCTTTCTCTCTCTCTCTCTCTCTCTCTCACATCTGATTTTTTTGTTTATTGGGGGTTCTAAATTTAAAATACGAGTATACTTAAGGTCAAGACTTGGGGTATAATTGACAATGTTAAAAATTTTACTTTCATAGTGTAATTTTAAAAACTTTACGGGACAAATTGTATAAAAAAGAATTGCAAAATAATAAAACACGCTTCCTTTATATTGTATAGATTAGTGTTTGTGTCGAAAAAAAAATCAAAGAGAAAGAATGAAATACTTAACTTAATTGAACTTGAAAATTAAAAAGTAAAACCTCAAGCAATCATTCTCATTGATTCTCTAAGTTGACTCCTCGTAATTTCAGATAATGGTATGATTGATTGTTTCAAATACTTGGCAATTGACATATCATTCAGCAAAGCAGGTACTTGGCACAGATTGTTGTCGTGTCATCGTTAGAGAATATGTTCCTTTTAATAATTAATTATAATTACTGTACGTCTGTGACAAGTACAAACAAGAAGAAAACAACATCAATTTAAGGAGTAACAATGACATTAAGAACACAAAACAACAATGAATTCAAAAGTTGATATCAATAGGAAAAATTATAACATCTGAAAAACGACAACGATGGAAAAAAAAAAGAATCAAGTAATGTTCATGTGACAAAGAGTACAATCACATCAAAACGACAGCTACAGGACAACCTAAACAAAAATATAGATGGTAAGTCAGTAACGTGAGAAAGCACCAACTATCCAGTAAAGGACAACAACTCTAAAACGTCAAGAAGTTAAAAAAACGACATGAACTGAAAACACATTTACCTAAAAGAACGACAACGGGACATACCAATTGAGAGGCGATATTTTTCAAAAACTACATACAAAAAAAGGCTGATTAGTTTTCCCCCCACAAGGACAAGGAAAGCAATAAACCTTAACACCGTTAATATCATCTATCTGATCATCGTTATACCAAACCAGAAAATCCATTACCTACTTTACCTAGAGCCTCGAGTAACGCTGATCATAAATTGACTTGTCGTTCTACTGATTAATATTCCGGGGCATAATATAAAGGGAAAGATTTTCTTCTTCTTTCCTTTTTGATAAGGGGGAAGAGAACTTGGAATAGTAGATTTCATGATGCTTTTAGTAATTATAATTTATGGATTAAAAATTTTAGAACATAATTCTTTTGTCGACAATATTCATTATCATCACATTTATTTCGTGATCGTTTTATCAAGTAATGCACCACCTCATGTTCTAACGCAAGTTACAAAAGGGTAGAGATATCTTATCATTGCGATGACTTATTCACCAAAGTTTCTGTGAAGGGCATATTTCAAAAGCTGAGGAAACCCTTCTCCTTGAAGCTTTCAACGGTCTCCCTCAGGCTCACTTCCAAAGGGGTGAAATTAATTCCCAAACTTTTTGCTTTCTCCTTCGATACTTGGTACTTTGGCATGGGAGGCTTGTCATCTTCACATCTGCCAAGTCAACCGGAAATGTGTTGTTACTAAATAACTTAACAAGCTTTTTCTCGCATTTATATGATTAGCGAAGACTTCACTCTAAATATAAAAGACATAGAACCTATGATAAAATAGTAAAAAAATAAAATAAAAAAAAATGCTAACCAAGTTTCTTAAACATCCCAATATGAAACCGCAACTTGGCTTCTTCTGTAACTTACTTTTGAGGGATGCTTAGAGTGGG
>CAMOHE010049058.1:0-12332 GCA_946598075.1 Artocarpus hirsutus | reverse complement strand
CTTTGATCCTAATTTAAATCTCATAATTCAATTCAAATCACTAATTCGAATCTATTTACCAAACGAGTCCTAAAGAGACAAGTCTCACGAGCCACCTTAGGAGCCACATAGGAGTAAACAGACTTGAATTATCAGGTTCCAATGCACTTCCCAAAATATTCCATAAGTTATAACTTTGCTTCCAAACTTTGAGCAGAGGGCACAATTTAGATGTTAATAAAACCCTTCTCCTTGAGGCTTTCAACAGTGTCCCTCAGACTCACTTCCAAAGGGGTGAAATTAATTCCCAAACTTTTTGCTTTCTCCTTTGACACTTGGTACTTTGGCATGGGAGGCTTGTCATCTTCACATCTGCCAAGTCAACCGGAAATGTGTTGTTACTAAATAACTTAACAAGCTTTTTCTCGCATTTATATGATTAGCGAAGACTTCACTCTAAATACAAAAGACATAGAATCTATGATAAAATAGTAAAAAAATAAAAATAAAAAAATGCTAACCAAGTTTCTTAAATTTCCCAATATGAAACCACAACTTGGCTTCTTCTGTAACTTACTTTTGAGGGATGCTTAGAGTGGGGAAGAATTGTCTTAAAATGTTAAGAGCCTCGGAAACGTGCAAGACACCTTCAGCTAAACAATATCTTCCACTAGCCGAAGCCACTTCAAATGCTTGAATGTGTGCCATTGCAACATCTCTAACATCAACAAGCCTAAGGACGTTATTTGGGAAGGTTTGAGCTCCTTCACTCAAAGGAAAATAAGTAAGAAATTCATATTCATAAATATGGATTATATATCCGAAAGTACAATAAGAACAAATTCTAGAATCGTGGAAAAATTGGTTAATTAAAAAGACTGAATGTTGGCTAAAGAAATTAAGTACTTGTAAAAAATTAACGTCTTTATTTCAAGAGGGGAACGAAATCCAACACTAATTTGCTAGTCTAAAAAAGTATAAACACTACGTACTAGACTAGGGCTCATTGTTTTTTTGAATAATATGGTTTTAACCGATGAGAATGAGATGGATTTTTCTTTGGTAAGGCTTACTCAGAGATTGTTGTGTTTTTTAAAAAAAGGGGATTGAAGCATATTGTGACGTTTGAAAACGCACTTGAAAATAAGATTTTTGTTCAAATTTTGTAATTAAAAAAATAACGCTATAACAATTTTGAATATTGAAACTATAAAATGGAATTCTAACTCTTTTCCCAAAGATCACATAAGTTGTAGTAAAAAAAAAAAAAAAAATTAGCTTCTCAAGATGATTACCAAACTGGTGTCTGTAAAAACACTTTTCTCCACTATTTGCATTATGTAACATTTGAAAAAGAATTTTTATTACTTGAATTATGTAAAAGCACTTTGCTCCTGAAGCTGTACCGTTAATGTAATTCAGAATAATCTCCACACTCTGATTAAGAGTTGGCTGCAACAAAGGGCCAATGACGAGTCCTGGGTTTATTGTAACCAAGTCAACCCCATTTTCCTTCGCAAATTTCCAAGCAGCCTCCTCTGCTAATGTCTTGCCAAGCACATACCAAAGCTATAACCAAGAAGATTGACGCAAATTATACTTCTGATCACCAAAAGTAGCTTGAAATGGTTTAGACTTGTAACAGTCAAAGTAAAATTCCAATAGGAAAAAGTAAATAGATATCAAATAGGTTGATAATGAAGACTACTAATTGATAGTACTAAAACTTTAGTAAAAGAAAAATATGAATCTGCCCACTTCTTAACATGTCTACAGAACATTTTCTACATCCTTAAATCACATAATCAAGGCATAGTTATAAACTTAAGCCCCTAATTAAAGGTCAGGTATGAACCCTAACAGTCATAAAGTAGCAGGGACCTGTTTCTCTCCCTATGTTATAGCTTCAACAGATTAAAGACTCGGTTTGATTAATTGACTCGATGCTGAATTTGTGTTCTTATAAGTAAGGAAATCATCGGATTTTCTATCCCAGAAAACAAAGGGGGTTTATAAGTTCACGTTGTATGGAAATGTTTAAACCAACTCGTGAGGCAATTTCTCTGTGGCCACATAGAAATGATGGAAAGGAAATTTCTAGAGCTTAGAAGAAAAACAAATCAAGAAATAGATTACTTGGATGGGAAAGAGATAATCAAGAAAAGGGGATCGATATTGGTGTTCCCATGTTGCCATCCAACGGCCATTTGGCAATCTATTAGGACTATGGGTGGAACGGAAAAAAGACTGGCCCATGCTTTCATCAACTAGCATCCAAGGAGTACAAAGTCACCTCAGCCCAAGCCATATTCGGCAGGTCAATATGAGACATAATTTTAGCCACTACCACCACTGGTGGTAATCGGCATAAAGTACTTAAACACGTAATTACGCACCTTTGACTGCTCACAGAAAACAGGATCTGAAAACCATGTCTCATCAATAACAACATCAGAGGCAAGAGGTTTCCCGAATGAAACTGTAACCATTGAAGATGTTAAAACCACCCTCTTCAGAGAAGGAATCTTTGTACATGACCTCAAAACGTTTAGTGTTCCCTTCAGTGCAGGGTCAATCAATTCTACCTGAAATATTGAGAACTATGTGTGTTTATATAATTGAGAGATATATGTTTCAAAACATAAAAAATAGAAAATTGTTGAGTGATACATAGTGCTGTAAATATAGATAGTTCTGATACGTTTACTCCAAAGCATTGATTTTACAAGGATACTAACCTGTGGATTTGTGGGTGAGAGAGTCACAGGGGAAGCTGTATGGAAAACACATTCACATCCATCAACAACAGAATCAAAAGATCCTTCTTCCAACAAATTTGCTTCAAACAAATGAAGTCTTTCTTTTGCTCCATCAAGTGACACCAAGTGTTCCGTTTTCTTTGGATCATCTGTCCCATAATCAAGTGTTTCAGATATATGGCATGGGATTAAAAATCCAACGCTGTATCATATCCACAGATTCTAATAGGAAATTGAACAAGTACAATCTAACCCAGAATCTGAACTGGTTGCTGGTATAGCCTAACAATAACAGAATCAAAAGAAAATCCCTCATCCCCAAGTTAAAAAAAAAAAAAATCCCAGAATCTGAAAGTAAAGATTATGTGTAGAAGAAAAACTAAAGAAGAAAGAGTTGAAAGAGTACAAACTGAGATCACGAACTGAGGCTTTGACAGCGTAACCTCGTTGAAGCAAGAGCTTGACGAGCCACGAAGCTATGTAACCAGAAGCTCCAGTTACGCACACTACCTTCTCTGCTCCGCTCATCTTCAATCTTTGTTGCTGCTCTGTTATGGCTTTTCTTTTACTTTCTTTGTATCAGGACCTGAAACACAATATTGGAATATATTCTGCAGGGAATATTATATAATATTGTTATTTTTTCCTTGTGGAATATTTGACAGTGCGACAGAATATCCTGTTTAAATGTTATTTACTTGCAAATGAAGGATTTGATAATATACAAAAGCCAAATCTCTCTTATGGGCCAAGAAAGGTTTAGAGTGTAAAGTTTTTACACCTTATAGTAAAAAACCAATAAATTATTATAATATAAAACTTTCACATGTTACAATTTTCAAATCAAAACTATTAGTTTCATTCGTTTTTTCAAACGGTCTATTAGAAGATTGCCCTTTGTGATTCACCTGTAAGTAAATATGTATTCCTTTTTTTATTATTCAATTAATCTTGAGTCTCATCAAATCTTGACACATGTTTATATATATATATTTAGATTTAGGGTAAATGATTTTTTTAAGATTTTTATAGTAAATACCCAAAAATTTTAAATTAAGAAAGTAGTAGTTTTTGTACATCAATAATATATTAAATTACATCAATGAATCAATGATGTTTCATTTTGAAATAACTTTTATTAATCACAATTCATAATATTTCTGTGAAACTTGATACAATCACAATTAAAAGTTGAGAAAACACTTCTCCTTCAAGCTTTGAACAGTGTCCCTTAGAGTCACTTCCAAAGGGGTGAAGCTATCGCACAAACTTTTTGCTTTCTCCTTTGATACTTGGTATTTTGGCAGGGAAGGCTTGTCATCTTCACATCTGCCAACAGTAAAAACCATTAGCTTTTTCTTGCTTAGAAGAAAATCATATCTGATATAGAATACGTCCATGTGTAGCAGGCATAGGCTAGCGATAACTCCACACTTGACACCACTTATAGAGTTCAAATTCTTCACATCCAAGTTCCAAAAAAAATGAGATAGAATACACACACTTACAAATTCGGATAATATGTTCCTTTTTTGATTTACTCTTAATACCAGAAGTTATATTCACTTTTAATAACTGCAGAAATTTACTATGAACAAGATAACATCACATTGCTCATCCTCAACCTTTTCTCTGGCCTCTCTAATTGACTACAAAATTGACACCTAGAAGTAGGGTCAAATCACGGCATCTGAAAAGTCAAAACCATTAAAATACCCTGAAAACCAATCTGGCTCCACAACTTCACGATTAAAATTATATTATATTATATTCATAGATTGCTAATAGGAGAATGAACAAGTACAATCAAAACCCAAAATCTGAAAAGTGAATTTGTAGAAAAAGCAATTATAGGAAGAAATAATTAAGAGCTTTTAGATGCAAGTAACTAATTGGGGTCACGAACAGAGGCTTTGGCGCTCCAACCTCGTTGGAGCAGGAGTTTGACCAGCCATGAAGCTATGTAACCTGAAGCTCCAGTTACACACACCACTTTGCCTGCCCCACTGATTATCTTCAATCAACCTTTTGTTTCTCTTCTATGGCTTTTCTTTACTTCTCAACTTTATTTATTTATTTATTGTTGAAATCAAACAACTGTACTTGTCGGGTGACGAAAACGATGGAATACTATATCGATCTGATAAAAAGACGTGTCATAAAGAAAAATGTGGGTCTAACTTAAGAAATACCACTTTTATGAAATTGTTTTTCAATCTACATACCTTTTCGTTTGAAAATTATAATAATTGTTCCTGCTAAGATTAGTCTAACAAGAATTATCTAATAGCATTTTGGAATTTTTGGTTAAAAAATGGTAGAAATTAAAAAGATAAAAAAAAAGTAGTGCAACATTAATAAAAAAATAATACACTATCTAATTTTAAAAATTAAATTAGAGCCTCGCTCTCACATAAAAAGTGGACCCTAGCTCTGGCATTCTGGGGCGTACCTCCTGCGGGTTGTGGCACACAGGGTAAATAATAATATTACTCTTATGATAAAACTTGGTATGGGTAATCGTGTCGTTACGAGGGGTGCCTCTTTTAATTAGAGGTTGACCTTCTGATCGTTGGACATAAAGATAGGATATGCACTTTGTTTATATACAATCTTATCATCCCCTTCTTATTTCATTTTTTTATTCTTTTTCACGTGCGACTTTTCTAGATTATAATTCAATATTCTATCGTCTTTTACCCATGCTGTGGTATATATCTATTTTCTTTTTTTGTTTATTTTGTCTCCCTTTTTCATTTTGTTGATGCGATTAGTCGTTTTATCCATTTACTTCCATGTCGTTTCACTTGGATGCCTTTTTCTAGATTTCTGTCGTCTGTTACTTGAAGGGTCGTTCTCCTGTCAATGGACATACGACATGTCGGCTTTTTTGTATTCGATACAACATGTCGTTTTTTTTATTATGTCGGTCTTTTTTTCTTCTTGTTGTCGTTCGTAGATCGTACACTATAATCTTGTTTTTTCACATCTTGATCAGATAAACAGATAAACAAGCAAACGTGTTGCACTTTTCTGCAAGATTTCTGTTTTCTGTACACAAAAACATGTCGTTTTTTTTAATCAGATATATATATATATGTGTGTGTGTCCTTGGCTGCTTTTTTACTGCAATAAGAAGAACGAAGCACATATGAGATTTAGATAACTCCCATAAGCCACCATATATGTAATCTAGGTAGTCAGAGTGAATATATTTAAATAATAAAACACACACCATTAGTTGTATATATTGTGTGGTTTGGAGGAACAATTGAAATCAACAGTTTTGGTTTGAGAATAGCATGTGAGAGTTTTACACTGTAGTATTTTATTATAACATATGAGAACTTTACACTGTTTTACAGTTGTAACTGATGGTTAGAACCGCTCTTTCAAACAGCCTAATAAATAGATGTAGCACAAAACAACATGCAAGTATAAAGATTACATATAAACACATTTAGGATTGAGATAACGCTCCTTATAATACACCTTATGAGCTACTTAATTAGACTACTTAAATTGAGGGTTTTATTAGTGAACAGATCAAATATACGACAATACCACTAAGATAAGACATGCCGTTGCTGTCTTGAACATGTCGTTTTACCATTGAAATTCCAGCTTAACGACATGGTACTCAATAAATACATACATATACAAAGGACATTTTCTTTTACAATCTCATGTCATTTATTCTATGTTGTTTTGATGAAATCCTTCTCCTTCAAGCATTCAACTGTCTCTTAAACTCACTTCCAAAGGGATGAAGTTAATTCCCAAACTCTGCTTTCTCCGTTGATACTTGATACAGTTGCATGGGAGGTTGGTCATCTTCACATCTGACAATCGTGGAGAACAAATATAAACAACGAGAAAAAAAAAAGGAAAATGAAAAGAGAAGAATTGATATAAACAAAGCATGCATATTTAATTTATAGTGATTTACTTTTTAACGTGCGAGTTTCATGTACTTATCACTGAGAAGTACAGGTATTATCACCCACACACAAAATACCCCTCCAAGTATAAGGGCAAACCAATATTCATGTAGAATACCTAAAATACCCCTGAAAATTCAACTGGGAGGATCACGGCCCTAAACCCCCGTTAACCTTACTGGGAAATACAAACCGCAGTTGTAAACCAAAAAAAAAATCCTCTCCTCAATCTCTCTGTTTTTCTCTATAGAAAACGGCTGCCCCAAAAGGTCCCCTATATGTAAAAAAAATTGAGGTAAACAAGTAGAACACATAAAATATCCTCGAAAATTCGCCTATGGGACTCATGGCCCTGAACCCCTGTTGACCTTACTGCAAAAGTCGAATCACGGCCGGTGAAATAATATATTGTCATAATGAGGCTCTACACAACTCTAACAAGAAATGCCAACCAAGTTCAGAACCAAAAATGCCTTTAAGATATGACTTGCTTTTCAGCAATGTTCGATGCAGGGTAGGGTTCTCTTAAAATGTTCAAAGCCTCGGAAATGTGCACAGGGCGTCCAACTAAACAATATCTTCCTTCAGCTGAAGCAACTTCAAATGCTAGAATATGCGTTAATCCTACATCTCTAACATCAACAAATCTATAAACCATATTGGGAAATGTTTGAGCTCCTGCACATGATAAGTACTTCTTATTTATATATGCTAGAAAATTTGCTCATTAATATAGAAGACAGTTTTGTACAGAACTATCAAAAAAAAAAATGAAAAAAAAAAAAGACAACTGAAGAAGCGTGAAGAATCTTTAAAGCCTTTTGTTCTAAATTTTTCGGGAGTCAATTTAATACCTAGTGGTGATCAGGAAGAGAAGGAAATCTAGCTAAACTAACTGTATTTCTTGACATTCATGAGGCTAAATCTAATTGTTACTATAGGTAGTTAAGCAAACTAACTTAGGTAGTTAAGCAAACTTACTTGGAGGAGGAGGAGGAGGAGGAGGACGATGACGACGACACTTTTCAAACACCTTATTAAATAGTAAAACACACAGAATCAGTGTCACCACGTCAATTCCACTTTCTTTTCTAAATGTTCAAGCAGCATCGTCAGCTAATGTTTTCGAAAGTACATACCAAAGCTGTAACAACAAATTTGATGCAAGTCAAATGTTATTCCTTCCCCAAAAGATTACGTAGCAAATGCTTTAAATTGTTACCAATAGTAAAAGTACAAGTACACAAGAAAAAAAAATTGAATAAAGGGTCACTTAGTAATGATACAAGAAGAGTTAATAAACATGATTTTTTGCTGCTTCTACAATATTGTAGGAAGTAAATGATCATTGAATAACAAAAAATGAAGAATAATTGCAATATGGTCCTAACAATTACATCAAACTTAACATGTACATTCAAAAGATCAAAGAAACGCAGACAACCTCTTCCAAAAAAAAAAAAAAATGCTCAACGGCTAGAAAACAAATTTCTACGAGATAAGAGATCAAAAGAGGTAAAAGGAAAGAAATTGATGAGTTATAGCCTACTTTACTATAAAAACTTGATACTGTACACTTGCGGTTTGGTCACGAATTGGAAAGCATATTACTGTGAAGAAGGAGAAATTCTCGCTAATGGGACTGAGCTGCTCAAAGACCTTGGGGATTCTCAGATTTTCTTCTACCCGTAGTCGTAATTTATCGCCCATAAGTGGGCTGATTTAGCCTTGTCTTCTAGTTTTGATCATGTTTGGTCCCTTCAGATTTTATCAATCTCAGGCTGAGATACGTAAGAGAAAATTACATGTTATGTTACACTTTTAAAAGTTGTATTTATTAATATTACATTTATAAAAATTTATATTATATTCTCATTCATATTATATATTAAACAATGTCACAAACAAACATAAGTGACATTTATGAAAAATAATTTTTAAAAAATAGTATTTTTGAAAATTCCCAATACGTAATATTTAATGAAACCCAAGTTTTACTTTCCAAAAAAAAGAGAACTTTGCAGCATGAAAAATTTCAAAAGGGCAATTTGTTTCAATAATATAGATTTTATTCTATTTTCAAACCATATCTCAACTACATATCTAAACATTATTATTTTAAACAACAAATTCAAACATGCTTTTTAAGCTTATTATTTCAAATCTAAAAAGGTCAAGCCATCATAATTCGAACCATTGAAATAATCAGTACACTGTGTAGGTACCCTTAAAAAAGTGAATTTAGTTGAAGAAGTTTATGATTAGAGTTCATCACGCAGATTTGTGTGTTTAGATGCAAGGACATCGGACAGATATGTAGTAGCTAATGAGGCATGAAGCGCAGCACCATAAGGAAACGCATCTTCAGCAATTTGGAAGTAAGATGAGTGAACTGGTTTTTCTCCAAGCGTCTCATTCTTAATCCCAATGCAGAAGTACAATCCCCGTAATTTCTCTTGGTAGAAAGCAAAATCATCTGACGTCGTAAATTTCGGACTTTCCATGACTCTTTCGGACCCAACCATTTCAGTTGCTACCCTCTTGAAGTGATAATATAAACTTTTGTCGTTGTTGAGTGGAGGATATAAGTTCCCAATGAAATCGACTGTAGCATTGCACTTCGACACAGAAGCCTGCGCTACTATAACCTGTTGTAGATTAAAAAACAAAAAAACAAAAACAAAAAATTATTAATTTGAATAGACACGCCAGAAAACAAAGGAGAAGGATATACACAAAAAAAAAAAAGGGTGGGGGTCGGTGATGGATGCAAGTGAAGACCTATAGAGGCACTTGTCCGCTGAAAAAAAAAATGAAAAAACAAATTTACATGAAGTTATCTACTTAGTGCCCAACTGTGCGTTACATGTAATGCAATATTTTTTAAAGTTGTATTTATTTATATAATATTTAAAAATCATAATATTATATTATCATCTATATTATATGTTAAGTTACTTTGTACAATAAAAATATGTATAAATTATAAAAAATAAATATTAAAATATGGTATTTATGAAAATTTTGGTACATTAAATTAGTCTTTGGACATTGTTTGTCTGGGCTTTAATTGGTTTACCTATTGGGCTTCTTGCAGTTGCTTGCGTGGGCAGTCTATAACAACAATTTGATCTGCAATTTTTTCTTTTCTGTTCTTTTTTTCCATTTTTTAAGATTAAAACATTTTATTTACGTATTAGAATATGTATATAGTTTACGACTCTCTTATTTTGAGGCCTCAACTTATTTAATTTTGGTATTATTTGGATCACAATTTGAACCATAAATTCAACTTATTCAACTAATACATCATGCTTGGATCGAGAAATATTATTAAGCCTCATTAAGAAATTAAGAAGAAATTTCTTTATTTTGAAAGTGTGACAAACCAAATAAATTAAAATGGAAAAACAAAAAATAAAAAAAGAGGGGCATTAGGCATAAGAGGGGCTAGCTCAAGTGGTTGAGTATATAAATATAAAACGTGAAAAATGTAAATTACGAGAACAGTCACAAAATTCTATGACCCAAAACCTTACCGTAAAAACCGTGAAAAACAAGAGGAGAGACAGATAAAAGAAAAATCTTGTATTAAATTGCGTGATCTCAAACTCTATTTTGGGCTCTATTTATAGGACACAAACCAAAAAAAAAAGGGAAGACATTAGAAAAGTTGCCACACAAAAATCTAGTGGATTGAACTTTACTACACCCTAAAAAGTTTTGCATTCACTACCATTCTATCTAAACAAAATTATTTTGTTATATAATTATACCCTTTTAATCAACAAGTATTGCAACAAAAAAAAAATTGTAGAACTTAATTGATATGAACCATAGAGCTGAAGGATATATTTTGTATTCTAAATATATTTTGTAAATGGCTATGGCATTTTCTATAAATAGTTTTTCTCTTGTGGTATAAATTAATCTAAACTTAAAATTTATGACATTCTTATAAAGACCCCAAATAGTTTCTTAATCCCATCTTTCAAAGACGCACTAGGAATTATCAGTATCCTCATCTGGGGGTATATCATGACTAAGTTTGGATATTTATGATAGCAATCAATATATCTCACACGCTTATAATAATTGATAACTCTCATGATATTGACTTTTTTTATTCAATTTGAACTAAATAAATAAGTCCACTATGGGGGCCCGTTAAACAACTGTTAAAAAAAAATTATATTATTCATTACAAATGAGGAACATACATTGATTCAATTACCTCCTCAATACGTTTTTTGAGTTCCTTGAAAGTCGAAAAAGCTCGGAAACTGCCACCAATTTCCGCAATGTCTGGGATGATATTAGTTTTACTACTTCCCTTGAGTGTTGCAACCGTTACTACCTGCGGACCAGACAAGGTCGACATCAATCGAACTCTTAGCTGAATATGAACATCCAAGATTAAAAATCTATTAGAAACCAAAATTACCCTTTCGTAAAAGGTTGGTGACCAATTTGACAATTTACAAAAAGAAAATAAAAAGGTGATCAATTGCTTATAAGTTAAAGGAAGATGATTCTATATCTGAAATATCACCTGCGTGTCCGCCGGGTCGGCTTCGCGGGAGATAAGATGTTGTAAGCTAATAATCACGTTAGCAGCGGTTACAACGGGATCTATAGCGAATTGAGGCATGCCCGCATGACCCCCCTGTCCTTTGATTTTAGCCTTAAAAGCCCCGCTTCCAGCCAAATAATAACCGGCTTTCGACCAAACTTCGCCGACAGTCGAGTCCGTTGCGACATGCAGCCCAAATATGGCCTGAACTTTGTCTAAAAGTCCTGTTTTCAGGACTTCTCTAGCCCCAGCACCTCCTTCCTCCGCCGGTTGAAATACAAGCAAAACTGTTCCCTAATTTTAAAATGTACAACATATATTTGTATTTATATATGCTACAAACTAATTAAATATAAGAATATTAAAGACAAGTTTAAGTACGTTATAACCTTCATTCTCTATTTTTTAATTTATCTTTCTAGTTTTTGTCACAAAAGTAGTCAAAAATATGAAGACAAAGTGGTAAAAGAAATCAGCAAATTACTTTTAACTCTTTCTCATGTGCTTTGAGGATCTTGGCGGCACCAAGAAGCATTGCCGTGTGTGCATCATGTCCGCAAGCATGCATCTTCCCAGGAACTTTGCTCTTGTGCTCCCACTCCACCAATTCCTATACATAGCATTTTTATTCAACAAAAAAAAAAAACAGTCATATTATTACCGATAAAAAATAGTATTATGCTAGAAATATCAACTTTAATCTTAATTTTATGCACTAATAACTTTAAGTTGTCATATTTTTATTGATAAATGTACTTTTTTATCATTCATTGTAGCGGCAGTTTTTATCAATAAAACAATAACAAGTTAAAGTAACTACGATTAAAGTTAGTGTCTCCTGTACAAACTATCTAATTTTCAAAACTCAAATGCAACATTCGCACACGGTGATTGGTAAAGCGTCCATGTCCGCTCTAAGCGCAACGTAAGGCTCTTTCATGGTCCCAACATAGCCAATGACACCGGTTATAGCTACGGAGCTATTGTAGGGAATTTCCAGCTTATCCAATTCCTGTTTGACTAGCTTACTGGTATTGAATAACTCGTAACGAAGTTCAGGATATTCGTGTATTTGCCTCC
>CAMOHE010049057.1:35348-141180 GCA_946598075.1 Artocarpus hirsutus | reverse complement strand
TTCTTCAAGCTCCTTCGAAATAATCCAAAGAAATTTTGATATTTTTAAATAATAATAATAGGGAAAGAATTTTGAGAGGATGAGAGAGAAAAATAGAGAGAGAGAGAGAGAGAGAGAGAATACGTGAGAGAGAAAGAGAGAGAAATGAAAAAAATTTGTAATTTTGCTATTGTAAAAAAAATGAAATTTAAAAATAAGGAAAACTTATCCATTTTAATACAAATCAGAATTTTCTGATTAATAATAAGGCATAATTCGTGTAATGGATAAAATTTTAAAGAGAATATGTCAAAACTTCCAAAAACAAATCGAGTTGCCATATTTCGCCTTTGTAAAACGGGAAAACTTATCCATTAAATCAAATAAATGAAAAGTCAAATGTTTTATTACCAAAATAAAACAAATCATCCCATAATTATGCTATTTATTCAAAATAAAATGTCCTTAAATAAATCCAACCTTATCACAATTTTGTAAAATCTCTGCTGACTACTTGTCAGCTGTCATCGGTCTGTCGATCTTAGGAGTTCGGCCTGCCGATCTCAGAAGTCCGGCCTACCGATGATATACCATCGGTTTGCCATTCTGAGGACATCATTTCGGCCTACCGAACTTAATTGTCCGGCCTGCCGAACTGCCTTATCACTCAAAAATCATTCATAACAGTTAATTAACAATAAAAATACCATTAATCATATAACATTAATGACATGAATATTTGAGCACATCAATTCCACGCGAGCGTCACCTGTCATAACACTTAGAATAAAAATGGTTAGCACCATTTATCATATATCATAACATATATCATGAGTATAACTCTTATCATCGTCATTAATATAACATTTAACGTCATCATCATAACATTATTCGTTACATCGAATTAGGCGGGCGTTACAGTAAGTTAAGCATTTACCAAACCATTCTCCATCTATGATTAATCAAGATCCTTCCATGCATTATCCGTACTAGTCTATGTCTTTGAAAAATCAAAACCAAAATTTTGAAAGAGTTTTGGCTAAGAAAATTCTAAAATCCTAAGTTTTCCGAAAATATTTTGGTATTGTAACTGTTTAGAAAAATAAAATAAAAATAAAAATTTTTAAAGTGATTTTGTCAAAGTTTTCCCCTTTCTCCTTAGCTAAAAAGGAAAATTAAAAAGACATACTTAAAATAAAAATACTAAAAATACTATTGAGCATAATTTTTACAACATAAACTAAAAAATATTTTACAAAATATTAAACTAAAAAATGAAATTCAAAAACTAAACTAAAAAATTAAACTATTTAAATAGTATTTTTCTATACTACGTAGGGGATGCTTAGTCGAGGCAAAGGCCTTGGTATTTATAGACTTTCAAAATTATTGTTATAACATTTTTTATAATTTTTACTATCTATTTTTTGAAAATTTGGCTTCAATTTTGTCAAATTGTTGTTTTTCTTATCAATTTTTTGTTCTTTTTTTGCACTGATGGCCCTTTATCATTGTGTGAGGTTGTGATTCGGCATGATGTGGCGATTGTATGTATAATGAACAATGCGATCTGGAGCATTGAAGTTACAATCTGATGGCTTGAATCAAGTGGAAAGAAATAGGACTAGGTTGGCCAAGTGGAGCCAGATCTGTAACCGTTTCATTAGTCAAAGTAAGTAAATCTGACACTACAAGAAATTAATGATTACATGACCTTTATTTCATGACCATTTCCTAAAAACCATCGTGGTAAGTTAAAAAATGCATGGCAAGTTACGTCCGCGAAAACGAAGACCATTGTGGGAGGAGGGTGGAGATACCACGACGGTTTTCTCAAAAAACCGTCGTGGAATAAAAGAGATACCATGACGGTTTCTCGAGAAAACCGTCGTGGTATCTCAAATATACTACGACGGTTTTCTCAAAAAACCGTCGTGGTATATGAAGCTACCATGACGATTTCTCGAGAAAAGCATAGTGGTATGTTTGAGATACCACGATGGTTTTCTCGAGAAACCGTCGTGGTATCTCTCCTATTCCACGACGGTTTTTTAAGAAAACCATCATGGTAGAGTACTTAATACACCCTACCAACCTCAACATTCAGACACATTTTAAAAACACACTTCAGAAATACAAACACAGACCCATCTGAATCAGCCGCCGTTGTCTCTCTCAACCTCTACACTCCTTAATCTCAGCCCAAATTGTAAGTTTTTGTAGAAATTGATAAATAGTTATTGATTGTGATGTATAATTAATCCAAAATTGATAAATATATATTGATTTTGTTGTTTATTCCGTGAAGTTTGTATTGTGGTTCATGGGTATGATTTCTTCGTTTTATAATGAGTATATGTAACTTGTTTTATGATGGGTGATGTTTTTTTTATGATTAATTAATATATGTAGGTGGGTATATATATAAATTGTGAAATTAATTTGAATTGAATATTAGCTATTTATTATTTTGATTTAGGAATTGCAAAATAGATAGGAAATGGATATGGGATTTTCGATTGTCTAGAGAGTATGTGAATGGTGTGGAAAAGTTCTTGGATTTTCCCAAAAGTCATGCAAATGGTGATAAAATTCGATGTCCTTGTGTTCAATGTGGAAACCATAGATTGTATCCAATTACAATTGTTAGAGGACATTTATTTCGAAATGGAATCATAAGTAGCTATCAAACGTGGCATTTTCATGGCGAGTCTAATTTCAATCCAACTTTACTAAGTAAAGAAAAGCAATCTATTGTGGAGGATAATATGGAGGATGAAGACAATATGGTTGACATGGTCAATGATTTAGAAGAACACTTTGTGCACCGTCCGGATTTATTTAAGACAATGATGAATGATGCAGAGACACCAGTGTATGAGGGTGTACCAATTTCATAAAATTGTCTGCTTTAGTTGGATTATGGAATTTGAAAGCGTCGGGTGGCTGGTCGAATTCTAGTTTCACAAAGCTGTTAGAATTTTTACAAAGGCTTCTACCAGAGGGTAATAAATTACCAACTAGTATGTATGAGGCTAAGAAGACTTTGAGCACTTTGGGAATGGATTATGAGAAAATTCATGCATGTGAAAATGATTGTGTTCTCTATAGGCATGAGTATGAGGACGAGAATTATTGTCCAGTTTGTCAACAAGCAAGGTGGAAGAAAGGAAAGGAGCCAAAAGACGACAAGAATGGAGTGCCAACGAAAGTGTTATGGTACATTCCACCGGTACTACGTTTGAGGCGTTTATTTAGAAACCCAAAACATGTCAAGAATTTGACATGACATCATGACAAACGGGTGGATGATGGTATGCTTAGACACCCGGCGGATTCACCACAATGGAAGACTTTTGAAGCCAATCATCCCAACTTTAGTGCGGATCCAAGAAACATACATTTCCCTTTGTTGATGGATTGAATGAACCCATATGGTAACATGAGTAGTAGGCATAGCACTTGGCCCATAATACTTGTTAACTATAATCTCCCTCCAAAGATGTGCATGAAGCGGAAGTTTTTACTGTTCTCTTTATTGATTTCAGGTCCTCACTAACCAGGCAATGACATTGACATATACTTGGGACCGTTAATTAATGATCTAAAAATATTGTGGGAAACGGGAGTTGAAGTTAGAGATGCTTACTAAAAAGAGACATTCACACTCCGGGTGATGTTGATATGGACAATTAACGACTTCTCCGCATATGGCAATTTATCTGGTTATTCAGTTAAGTGTTCTATTGGTTGTCCTATTTGTATGACAGAAATGTCTCACATATGGTTGAAAAATGGAAAGAAAACTATTTTTCTTGGTCATAGAAGATGTTGCCAAGAGATCATTGCTACCGCAAACAAAAAAAAGCCTTTGATGGCAACAGTGAAGAAAGAGACCCTCCGCGCCCTTTGACGAGTGAACAGATATTTAAAATGGTACAAGATATAAGAGTCGTATTCGGTAAGAGAAAGCGAGGTAAGGAGGTGATGTAAAATGATGGACCATGGAAAAAAAGATCAATCTTCTTTGAACTTCCCTATTGGAAGACACTTTTTGTTCGTCATTGCTTGGATGTTATGCATATTGAGAAAAATGTTTCTGAATCCGTAGTCAGCACATTGCTTGACATTCTGGGCAAGACTAAGGATGGTGAAAAGCTCGGTTGGATCTCATGGAAATGGAGATTAGGCCTAATTTTTTTCCTGAGAGAAGAGGGAACTGGACTTACTTATCTCCGGCAAAGCACACGTTATCCAGAGTGGAACAGAGAAAGCTCTGTAAATGGCTTGCTTCATTAAAAGTGCCAGACGGGTATTCTTCAAACTTTAAAAAGTTGGTGTCGGTGAAGGATTTGAAACTTATTGGCATGAAAACACACGATTGTCATGTGTTGATGCAACAATTACTACCACTTGCTTTGCAGGGAATTCTAACAAAGGATGTGAGATTTGCAATTTCTAAGTTGTGTTCGTTCTTCAATTCAATATGCACGAAGGTCATTGATCCAGTTGTGCTAGATTCACTGCAATCGGAGTTGGTGCAAACCTTATGCATGCTTGAAATGTATTTTCCACAGGCATTTTTTGACATCATGATTCATTTAACGGTGCACTTAGTACGTGAAGTTAAGTTATACGGACCGGTGTACTTTAGATGGATGTACCCATTTGAAAGATATATGAAGGTTTTGAAGGGCTATATGAAGAATCAAAATAGGCCAGAGGGATGTATTGTAGAAAGTTACATAGCTGAGGAATCAGTTGAATTTCGCTCCGAGTACCTATCTAATGCAGACACAATTGGGGTGCTAAAGACTATAAACATTGACACTAGGAGACTATCTACAGGCAATCCTTCATCAGTAAGTCAAGAGGAGTGGGAGCAAGCTTGTCTTTATGTCTTGCACAATACTAATGAAGTGGCGCCTTTCATTGTGGTGCACATGAATGAATTAAAAAAAACATTCCCAAAAAGAGCAAGAAATGAGAAGTGGTTGCAAAATGAACACAACCGGACCTTTCGGTTGTGGATTAGAGCACACATCTATGGCAAGTGGTCCACATCACAAGATGGAGGCATGTTACAGGAGTTGAAGAACCTAGCTAGAGGTCCGTCGTCGGTAGTTATAAGGTACACATCATATTCCATAAATGGTTACACTTTTTGCACTCGCGAAAGGGATGAGAAGCATATGGTGCAAAATAGTGGTGTCAAGGACAGGAATTCGGTATATAGGACCATGAACTACTTTGGTTTTATTGAAGATATTTGAGAACTTGATTATGGGGGGTTACGCATAGCACTTTTTAAGTGCAAGTGGGCCGACAATAACTATGTTAAGAACGACGATGACGGCATCACGGTGGTTGACTTCAGAAGATTGGGATACAGGAATGATCCATTCATTATGGCATCACAAGCAATCCAAGTTTTTTACACTACTGATCCCCAAGACATGGAGTTGTCTCTAGTCATCTCGACAAAGCCAAGAATAGTTATCGATGGTGAAGAAGTTGATGAAGATTGCGCAGACATCCTTTCATTCACAAAGGGATTGCCACTAGTTGAAGAGATAGATAATTTTGAACATGATGTTTCGCACTTGCTTCGTGAAGATGTGGAGTGGATATGTATTGACGAACCAATGAAAAAAAAGGTTAAAAGATGAGCATCAATAATTTGTATATATGTCGATTTACTTGTAACATTTTTTGGCAATTTACTGCATTTTTCAATCTTATGGCAATTTCTTTATATTGATCTATAGTTAAATTTCTAGTGAAAATGGAGATAAAGTATACATTTTGGGCCATTGGATGCTTAACACATGGGCTGGCCACCCTAGGCAGCAAAACTATAATGTGTAGAAAAAGGTTGTTAGACAATTTTTTTACGACGGTTTCTGGTAGAAACCAATCGTAGAAGAGCCCTCTACCAAGACCGTTTTTTCCAAAAACCGTCTATCACGATAGTTTTTTTCAAAAATCGTCGAGGTAAAGGGCTCTTCCATGACAGTTTCTGCCAGAAACCATCGTGGAAGAGCCTCTACCACAACAGTTTTTAGAAGAAACCGTTGTGGAAGAGCCCTCTACCACGATGGTTCTGGAAGAAATCGTCGTGGTAGAGGGCTCTTCCACGATGGTTTCCGTCAGAAACCGTCGTGGTAGCTACCTTGTGGCTCCAAAATTTGCTTCAAAATTTTAAAATCTGTGCCACCCATACCCATTATATGCGCGCCTATTCCTCACTCTCTATCTCAAATCCGTCTTTCTTTTCCTCTCTAAAAACACCCACAATCTTTTTGACCCATTTCTCTCTCTCTAAAATCCGGGCCCCCTCCGCCGCCACCATCTCCACGGCGCCACCATTAGCCCCCCCCCCGCTGGTAAGTTCCCCCTCTTTTTCTCTCTTCTCCTCCACCCCGCCCCATCCCCCTCACCCCTAACCCCCTCCACACCACCCACCCCCCCCCCCCCCCACCCCCCCTCGCCCCTACCCCCTCCCACTCGCCCCCAACCCCCTAGCCCCTCTCCCTCTCTCCCCCAGCACCCCCTAGCCCCACACCCAGCACCCCCGGCCCCCCTCCCCCTTTCCCCTAGTGCCCCACCCCCCAACCCCACACGCAGCCTGCCCCTCCTCTCCCTCGCCCCCAGCCCCCCTCCCCCTCTCCCCCAACACCCCCCGCCCCCCACCTTCCCCCCTACCCCCCAGCCCCACACCCAGCCCCCCTCCCCCTCTCCCCCAAAGTCCCCCTAAGCCCTACACCCAGCCCCCCTACCCCCCTCATCGTGTAATCAATTATAAATATGAATATGTGAATATGTCAATATTTGATTATGTGGAATTATGTCAATATATGAAATTGTGTATCTGTGAAGCTGCCAAGTAATTGTGCAATTTGTGGTGAATATGTCAATATATCAAACATGAGAAATTATGTGAATATGTACAATTTGTGAAATTATATATGTAATCGAAATTCTAAACTTTTGAATATGTGTAATAAGTGAAATTATATGAATATGTGAAAAGTGTCTATGAAATTGTGCAATTGTGAATATGTTAAGATTTAATTACGTGAAATTATGTCAATATATGAAATTGTGAATATGTGAAGATGGAAAGTAATTGTGCAATTCGTGGTGAATATGTCAATATGACTAACATGTGAAATTATGTGAAATTGTGCAATTCGTAATATTCGTATGTGAAGATGTGAATATGTGTAATTTGTGATTAATATTAGTATGTTTGTGTATAGCTTTTGAATACGTTGCATAGGTATAATGTCTTGCGAAATTGATAGTGACCAGTACGAGAAGGAGTACGAAGGCTGCACTTCATCTGCACCGTAATATAGTAAGGGAAACCATTGCAGTAAGCCACAAAGGCGAACCGAATTTGATCCAAAAGTAGACTTTGAGTGAAGGGCTACATTAATGAAAAAAATTCATCAAATGAGAAAGAAAAGATTAAGAATTGAAGTGACTTTTGATTCGAAAGGCCAACCGGGAGGTGCACCTTGTCATGAATTAAGTAGTTCGATCGAAGTCCTTAGTCGAGAGCACGTACCAATATGGACAAAAAATTGGAGGTCTATGGATTTAGATAAAGTAAAAGATGTGATTTGGAGAGAGATATACGAAGCATTCACAGTTGAGGATTGGTATAGGAAAATGGCTTGAAAGGTTTGCGGTGAATTAGCAAAGGGGTTTAGATCCTACCTCTACGTTACCTTCGTACAGCCATACCTTTCCATTCCGGAGGAGGATGTAAATATATATAAATGGCCTCCTAATAGCACACTACTACTCCTCCAGAAACGATGAAGATTGGGAAGCCTTTGTAAGGTATCAACGTTCCAGTGATTTCCAACTGCTATCATCAAATGTAAGAAAAATAAGAGCAAAAAATGGATACTGCTTTATAGTTGGCCGAGTAGGATATAGAGAGCTCGAGCAATCCTTGGTACATTACTAATTAACTCAAACTACATATTTCAATTATTGCTTCATTACTATGTTACTAACATAGCGTAACATAGTTTGCAAAGACAAGCGTGCAACCAACATGGGAGGAGTTGTGGGTAAAATCATGTCAAGGTCCCAATGGCCAGTTTAAAAATCCAAAAGTAGCAGAGATTTCCAACTTGTTTGTAAGTCTACTGAACACGAACAATTAATTTGTATTTTACTATAGGTGGATGAAGGATTGTTTGAATAATATGGTTGTGTTGTTGTTGTAAAGGATGAATACACAACGCAACAAAGTCAAGGGAGCTTCCAATCGATCGGTAATGATGACATTTTGACGAGGGCACTGGGGAAACCGGAACATTCAAGATGTGTTCGCGGTCAATTGAAGTATGTGAAGCAGTCTCAATACTTCGACCTCTAACTAGGATATCAAAATTGAATTCTCAAATGTCAAAGATGCAAATGAGAATTGCAGAACTCTGAAGTCTTGTGATTGAGCTCATTTCCCAAGGACGTGCTAAGTCGACGGATGATAGCATCTCACAACGCAACAGTTTCAAAGCTAGTTGTAACCCTCCCAATCCTGTAGCAGAAGCTCCACAAGTCCAATTGTCACCTCCTCGTTAAGGGCCTGAATAATGTCAGCTCTTCGTTGAGGATAGAGTTAATGGTGGGTGTACACTTATTGCGCTTGGGAAGGTGTGGATAGAGAGCCTTCCAACTGATACAGTTCATGGACGACTATTAGGGGAAGAGAACGTGCGTGTTAGCATCACTACCATCAGAGTTAGAATAGCTGAATTGCCTGTTCCAACACTTGAAGTAACAACTGTGGGTGAAGCAGCAGGAAGCTTCGTCGCATGGCCGAAAAGGTTAGTTGAAGTCATCACATTGACAAAGACGAGTCAAGCACCTAGCCATGTTCCCCAAGATCTAAGCGGAAAGAAATGGCAAAAAAAGAAAAGCTCTCTAAAAGCAAGATAATCACAACTTGAGGTTCAACAAGAACAAGTACAAACCGTTGCTAAAGAGCAACTGCTTGCATTTAACTTTGCTTTAGTACCTTAAGAATTTATGCAGTTGGCTCTATATGCACATTTTTTCATACGCGATGGGTCGACCATTCAGTGCCCGATACCAGTAAATGTCACTGGCAATGATTTGCCTATCTATGTGGGGTATGAAGACATTTACGACTTCATCAACTTTGAAAAAATCAGGGCAAACTGTATCCTCATGTACCTCAGGTGATAACTCCAACCTTATTTCAGTATTTTAAAAATATATGTAGAGTTGTAAGGTGTTTTAAAATAATTCACTGTAATATTATTATTGTAGTTTTTTGGTGGAATATTGTGAACTTCAAGGCATGGCGCAAAATTTTGGCTTCATATCTCTGGCCATTGTTTCAAGTGCTGCAAGAGACCTGCAGAGTGATCATAGAGAGCGTGCCATATCACTCCTCCACCTATTAGCTGAAGCACCGAGGGGAAAATTATTCTTCCTACCATACAATGTTCGAGAACATTGGATGGTACTTATTTCGCCATTGGAGGACCAAATATATTTGTTTGACCCCCTCGGACACCCACTACGTGAGGATTTCATATCAATCACAAGATTGTAAGTATTAATGTTGTCTTATAAAATTAATTGTTTTTAGTCTCACATAATTGTATTGTTTATTATTTTATTTATTTATTATTTAAACGTGATATATTATTAGGGCGCTTAATGATTGGAAGCTTCAAGCGGGAACCGGTGTCACAAACCGACCGAATGGAACGCTATATTCTAAACATAAGTGTCCAAGACAATAAGGAAACATAGAATGTGGTTTTTTTATTCTACTTTTCATGCGAGATATAATTACAAGTGGTATAGAAGCCTTAGGAAAAAAAGATTTTTTTATACATATAGATATACATGAAGTTAGATTAGAGTGGGTACAATTTGTAAATAGGTACATTCTTTTTAGATAGTACACGTCATAGTAGATTAACAAAGTGCTCAAAATAGCTCATATGTAAAATGATCTTGCAAATACAATGCAATTTTTAATATATAGCAATTATTGTATATAATTAGGGCCTTGATGTAATGGATAACACACGGGACTGGCCATCCCATGGGAAATAGAAATTTTTTTTTTTAAAAAAAAGACCAAATTTCCACGACGGTAAAGCTCTAGATTCCACCATGGTTTTGACCAAAAACCGTCATGGAAGGTGGAGATTCCACCAAAAACCATGGTAGAATCTTCCTCTTCCACGACGGTTTTCACCAAAAACCATCATGGAAAGTGGAGATTCCAGCACAGTTTTTGGTAAAACCGTCATGGAATCTCCATATTCCACAACGATTTTTGGTGAAAACCGTCGTGGAAGCTAGAGCTTCCACGACGGTTTTTACCTTCCACGATAGTTTTTGGTGAAAACCGTCGTGGAATCTTCACCTTCCATGACGGTTTTTGATGAAAACCATCGTGAAAAATTAGACCACCCCCCAATTACCGCGCCAATTATTCTATTACATGACGGTTAAAAACCGTCATGAAAACTCGGTCTTGTTCCACGATAGAAGTTTCCACGACGGTTTTTTGAACGTCGTGAAATTTTTCCACGATGGTTTATAACCGTCATGGAATCTACATTTTGTAGTCGTGTGATGGCTAAGAAAGTGGCTTTATGTAAGCACGACTGTAGTGAATCTGGAGCTGATCTAAGTGTGTTGACATGTAGGACCCAATTGTTTGACAGCTGCATAAGAAAGCGACATGTGTCCCTTAATCCAACGGCTCTAGAGCTTCTGATGGCACGATCCAAGGGCTGAGAAGAAGCCACTCATCCCAACTTTTATGAATTTGATTTTTTTTTTTAATTTTTAAGTATTTGATGTTCGATTTTGCTCGTTTTAGTGCTGTTTTACTCCTTTTTTGTCAGATTTCAAATCTAAAGATGAAAAATTAAAACAAAATTTATTATTTTACAAACATAATATTTGCAATAATTTTAAAATATTTATTTTACATTAAAACATACAAAAAATAATTATAAACTTTTAAAATTTTGAGTTCATTTAGTTTGACGCAATTATATTTTTAAAACATGAAAAATATTTTTAGAAATTACTAAAAATATTATGTCCTATTTACAAACTAAAAACACGCTATAAAACATATTAAGAATCAAAATAAAATTACTGCTAATTATTCTTATGGTTTTGATTAATTTCAAATAAAACTAATATTTTATATGTAAAAATGATTCTAAAAATTACCAAAAATATTATTAAACATAAAAACATATTAAAAAATTTTAATTAATCATATTTTTACACTAGGACACTAAAATACTATTTATCACGTAATTGCTTTAATTAAGGAGTTTAACAAGAAATTAATGCAAAATGATTGATTTTAGCTTTAGGAAATGTACATTTTGTTAGTCTCATCACATCCCTAATCAACTTATTGCTAGTCCTGAGCAATTAAAGTGATAAAACTTAAAAAATAAACCAAGAATTTGGTTTTTCAAAAGATGGTGATTCCTCGCTAATTTTCCTCAAGAGTTATCTTAGATTCATGCCTCAAAGTAGTAATGCAAATATTAATTAAGTTTATGGTTCATTTCAAGAGCATGCCTCATATTTAAGATATATTTTCTCATAGGTATGTGATTTTTTAAAACTAATTAGTGCCTAATGACTAGATAAATTTAGATTAATATAAATTAATTTATTTTAATGAAATCTTTTATGTTCGTTTTTCATCCATTTCTCCACTAATGTAATATAACAGTTCATTAAAGATCATTAAAACTTTATTCGGCTTGTAATGTAAGGCTAGGGTAAAAGGTATAATAAAGGATAAATTTTTAGGCTAAATTCACTCATAAAATAGTTATAAAACTCCAAAACCTTTAAAAATATACAATCTATTTCCCAAGTTACTATCCCAAACTTGAAATGAAATTTTCATTATACACTTTTTATTCAAATTTTTTTTTCTATTTTTTTCATGTATATTTTTTATTGTTTAATACTTTTTCTTCTTTTTTATATATATCTTTTCTTCTTTTTTTTTTTTTACAGAAATACAAAATAACTAAAAATTACAACAAAATTACTAAAATTACAAACTTAATGAATGTTCTTAACCCAACCTAACCTCCCATAACATTGGCATAAACCCAATCACATTTAAACTGATCTGAAGCCTTATGAGTTAAAGGTAAAGAAAAGATTATGGATTTATTAAAAGGCTAGGCTAAATATATGGTGACAAAGAAAAATAGATATATTAAGCTCAAGAAGGTGACTAGGGATATAGAATATAAACAGGTAAGCTTGAAAGGTTCAATCGATCTAAAGATGGCCTAGGGTCTAAATTATATCCATAACTTAGTGTTATCTAAGATTTTGCCTCGAGAATGATTTGAACAAGTTATAATATTTCATAAAAATAAGCCAGATTATATTAACATAAACAGTCTCTAATTTAGTATAACAAATCATAGTTCAAGATTAAGTGCTCAAAATTTTGGGAAAATCACAACCTAAATATAAGGCAAATGAAAGAAACTAACATAAACTTAAGCAATATTTGAATTTTATTACAAGTCATGAAAATAGTATAACGTTTGATATCATCATCGGATAGGAGGCAGATCACCAAAAACAAAAATATTTACATATACTACAAAACATTTTTTAAATTTTGAAATTTTTTTTATTTTGATTTTTTTAGTTTTTAAAACAAAACAGTCAGATGCAATGCAAACACACAGTTTTTACAAACATGTAGAAACACGTTTCAAGAATGTTAAGTCACTCTTTTACTTAGCTATTTCTAGTAAGGCAAAGATGTGTTTTAAGAATATAAAATATGCCTTACCTCAGCCACCTTCAAGCGTGCATGCTATAAAAAAGAAGATGTAAAAATGAAATATATAAACACAGGAGATTACATTTTCGGACTATATCGAGACATGTTCGGACTATATCGAGACATGTTTTAAGACTAATCCTTCATTCAGCCATTCTAACCTTGGAGAATATGAATCTTAAAGTTTTACAAACAAAACTATAACACCCAAGCATTTTACGTGCATTAAAAATGCAATAAGTTAAAGATTAAGTCAAGACAAAAATATAGTTTAAGAACAATACTATATAATAATACAAAAAATTATACAGTATTAGAATAATACAGTGTAACAAAGCACACTGATAAACTTATGTAATATGAAAATTATATTGTAAAAGTAATGCAGTGTAAGAATTAGAATTTTTAAGGTTAAGCAGTATAGAAATTGGACTGTTTAATTTAAAGCAATATAGGAGTAATACTGTTTAAAGAATATGGAAGAATAAGGAATGTTATAGTAGTATAAAAAATATACAAACAGTATAAGAAAAATACTATCAGTATAAACTTGGACCTTACAAACTCAGATAATATTGGAGTTTCATTATAGGATGGATGAAAATGAGTATGGGAGGTTGTGGAGCCTCGTGAATTGTATGAAAAAGAATACTAACTATATAGAAAAATACTATTAGTATAAACTTAGACTGTGTAAAAAGTTTTGTGGGACCCACCAAGGGGACCAATTGAGAGTTTTAATTGGGCCACCATATTTGCTAATGTGGCCCAACCAAAAGTGGCCAACTTACCCGTAATTAATTAGGGTGATGATTCATCATTTTTATTAAAAAATCCATTTTTCATATTTATTAAACTTAGACATTAAGAAATCAAGGAGATAAGAGACCAAATTTTGGTCTCCAACGTGCAAGAAAAAAAAGAGAGAGAGAAATGTGAAAGGGAAAGAAAGAAATAAAGGAAGGAAGGAAGAAAGAAAGAAAGAACCATTTTTTTCCTTCAAAAACCACCACTCCAAAGCAATTCTTTCTCAAAAATTTTGATGAATTCCAAGCTCAAATCATGTTTAAAGTAAGTTCAAATTAAAGTTTTGGTTCAAGATTTAGTACTTATGGAGGTAAAATCCCAAACTTTTTCTTAAAGGGTTTTGGTGATTTTCTTTAAGCTTTGGAAGGGTTTTGATGAGGTTTTGCAATGGTTTTTATGAAGAGGGCAAAACAAAGTCTTGAGCTTGGCAATGGAGGGACAAAAAGGTTGGCAAGTTTAGGTAAATCTCTAAACTTTTTATTTGAAATCTATATGCATACCAAGTGTTTGAAGAAATGTTTTGGTCTATGGCATGTAAATGGACAATATGGCATGATTATTTTATGTTATATGTTGATGGTGATGATGATGGAAAGAAAAAAGTAAGGGTTTTGGTGAAATTTCAAAAAGGACTAAATTGCAAAGAAAAGTGTAATCTTGGCAGATTTGAAAATCAGCCAACAAGTCCCCTTAAATGTTGAAATTTCAAGAAAGTTAAAGCACCAAAGTTGTAGAACACATCAAAATTGTTGGGACAACATGAACAGTTTTTCAAAATTCTACTTGGTTTAAGAGCTATGAATTTTACGAAATTTTGAGCACAAAATTTCAAGAAATGGAGATGTTATGAAATGTTTAGAATTTGAACAAGGAGCTTTTGTAAGTTTTATTCCTTGCAAAAAAACTGAATGTTATGCCATAGATTGCTTGCTTTTGGTTGTGGGGGTAAAATCATAAATATTTTTATGTTTTAGGCCAAAACCATACAATCGTGTAAAAACTAGGTTTTCACTAGGGAACGTTGATTTCCTACAATGCTGTAGGCAGTAAGTAATCATAAATGCTAAGTTTTAAAGGATTTAAAGTTTAGTCAAGAAAAGAATGACGTTAAGGGCAAAAATGTCACGATTTTTATGTTTTGGGTCAACACTATAAAGTTTTGACAAAATAGGTTTAATTGAAAGCAAAACTATTGTTTGGTTTTTTTACAATGTTATTAGAAGTAAAGAAATGAAAGTTATGTTTTAACAAGTTTCAAAAGTTTTTAAAGACCCATCAAGGGTAAAACAGTATTTTATGAAAAATGGTCAAAACGGACCTGAAACGCCCGATGTCAGGAAACGCTCTTTAGTGGGAATTTTTTTGTAATATGTAGGTAATGTAACAGTAAAGTTAAGCAATGAGTTTTATAAAGTTACGAAATGGACAAAAAACCTAAGGTAAAATCATCATTACCAAGAAAATGGCTAAAGCGGAGTCAAGCACTCCGAACTAGTAAAACATTCTTAGACAAAAAATGTTCCATAATACGTTAAGTGATGAAACTGTCACATGAGATAGGAAATTTAATAAGGGATGTTCTAGTAAAACAAAGGTAACCCGGTAGATTACAATGTCAAGTAAAGAAGGAGACAACCCGATGGGTTACCGAGCTAAGCAGAAAGAATGGTAACCCAGTGGTTATATAATTGAGCAAAGGGAAAGGTAAACTGATAGGTTACAAAATTAAGTAAAGGAAAGGATAAACCGATAGTATACCAAGTTTTAAAAAAAGGAGAATGAATGCTTAATGTTTAAGCTATGTTATCAATTGAGTAGATTAGTAATAAAAGTTAACTAATTAGTTGAGTGTCGTATGATCAGGACACAGAGGCCGACTAATGAAAGGAAATAGAAGGAAAGGGGAGGTTAGAGCTAGAACCAGGTAAGTTCAAACCTTATCTATAGCATGAAGTAAATGATTTTTAAATGCTTATATATATATATGTGTGTGTGTGTGTGTGTGTGTGTGTTTGCAATTCTTATGCAAGTTGTTTTAAAGTTTAAATCAAGATTTGCAATGTATTTGCAACTATTATGTTTCAAGCATGATTACATTTAATATGCATAAAATTTTAAAGATTGAGTAAAAATTTGCAATGTATTTGCAATAATTATGTTTAAAGTATATTTGCATTTTGTTAATGCATAATGTTTTACAGTTTAAATTACAAGTTTTGTGTTGCATTTGTTATGCAATAAGTTTTATAATACAAGCTATGATTTGCATGTGTGTTTGCATATGATGTGATTACATTTGATATACTCACTAAAGTTAATAAGAATGTAACAAAAGATAAAAAGAAAGTGTTGTACCAGCCTCCTTGTTATGAGGTAATCAAAGTGAAGTTAAAGTTTGACCTCCTTCATGTCAGGTACAGGACCTTGGTGCTCGATGGTTACAAGTCTTCCACAAAGGAAGCATTATGTTTATGATCTCATGATTGATGATGTTAGTACGAATACTAAAGTAAGATAAGAAAAGTTAAGAAACAAAGATAGAAAGCTCAAGTAAGAAAAGAACGTTCATAAAATGCTCATAACTGAAAGTTCATAATTGAGCATAAACAAAATCATGTGTTTTGACAATCTAAGAAATGTTTTACATAAAATGTTTATGAAAAACATTTTTATGTTCTCAAGAAAAGGTTTATAAATGACGTATTAAGGAAAATGTTTTAGAAATGTTTTATGAAAAATATTTATGATAAACGTTTTTAGAAATGTTTATGAAAAACATTTATAAAATACGTGTAACACACGCCGATTTTCATGTAATTATTTATGACAAATGTGTAACGGATTATGTAATATTAGTAATGATATTAAGTGTTTGATTTAATGTTATGTTAAGTTATTTTTTTCAGGTGATGTGATAAGGACTCGAGGTGCTAAAAAAATATAAAAATAAAAATTCATGCCAAATTAATGAATTTTTGTTTATGATGATATGATGAATTTGAATTATGGTTAATTATGAGAATAAGATATATATGTATATAAGTAGTCATATATATATATATATTTATACATTTATATGTATATCTTCTATGTTAATTTACAAGTATTAATGCGTCTATATATATATATATAGAAATATATATAGGTTATATTCTACATATAAATATTTCTATATATACTTATCATTATGTGATTTAAGTATTAATATGTATTATATATAATTATATGTATGTTAAGTTAAGTATTACCTTATATATTGATAATTACGTGAATATAAGAATTTATGAGTTTAAATTTTCATATGTTAAGTTGTTTTTTTTAATAAAAAAAAAGAAGAAGAAGGAAAATTATGTTTTATAAACATATTACTTATATATATACTATTATATATGTTGACTTTCAGTTAAAAGATAGAAAGGAAAGTTATGTTATGTTATATATTAATGTATCAATTATGTGGATAACATGATTTGTGCCAAGGAAATTAAAAAAAAAAAGAAGGAATGGATTGAAACGTGAGGTTACAAAAATTAAAGAATTGTCGTTTTAATTTGCATTGAAACCTATTCAATTGTATATATGTCAGATAATTTTATTTACCAGAACTTCACGTATAATTTTTTTCAACTCTCCCTCATTCTCTTTTCCTCTCTTTCTGGTTATTTCATTTTCTCTCTCTTTTTTCACTCATGAATGCTTATGCAACATATATGAATCTCTCCATAAAATAGCTGTAAACTATACTCTCAATTTTCTTGATAGTTTTCAATCCTTGGAGCTGAAATAAAATTTTGGTCGAGGTATGTTTTGTCATTTTTTTTATATGTATATATATTTTTGATTTCAAGAGGGATTAAGAATTTTCTTGATGGTTGTTTATGTTAGATGAAAAATGGTAATAGGGGAGGGCATGAATGTGTATTTAGGGGATATTATATTGATATTTCCTTAGGATTATTGTTTTGGTTGTAAATTGGATTATATTGATTTCATTTAGATGATTTTAGGGTTTTTCATCTCTTAAATCACGATTTTTGTTGGGAGTAGTGATTTCACGATTTGATACTTTAGAAACATGCGTAAGGAATGGTTGTTATGTTTATGTGATTTATGCATAGGGTTAGTGTTAATTTGATTTTTTTTCTAATGAATTTTTTTTAGAATTTTCGTCCCATAGTTGAGGCTGGAAATTTCTAGGTTTTATATTCAAAATTCAATTCTAGGGTTGAAAGTCCAAATGGACTCTGTTTTTAATAAATTAGATATCATTGGAAAGCTATGGATGCCGACTTTCTTTTAAAATTGGTTTTAGGCTATTTAGATTATTTTGTTAATTGTTATGAATTTTTAAAGCAGTGAAGGTCTGGCTGTCAGTTTATTTTTAAAGTTTTGTGATCAGATTTCAAAACTGTTTTTGAGTATACAAATGAACTTCATTTTTAACGAATTGGATATCAACACAAAGCTCTAGATGTCTATTTTTATTTGACACTAGTTTCAGGTCATTTAGAATTTTATGTGAATTGTTATGATATTTGAAAGATGCAAAGGTCTGGCTGTCAGTTTATTTTTAAAGTTTCATGATCAGATTTCAAACTGTTTTTGAGCATGCAAATGAACTTCATTTTTAACGAATTAGGTGTCAATAGGAAGCTCTAAATGTCTACTTTTATTTGACACTAGTTTCAGGTCATTTTGAATTTTGTGTGAATTGTTATGATTTTTGAAACATACAAAGGTCTGGCTGTCAGTTTTGTAAAGTCTTGTAATCTTGTGTAATTGTTTGTTTTATTTTGTGTTTTGATATTATTTGAGGATGAAATCAGCTATTAAGGTGTTTTTTTAATGAGATGGATGTATTTGATAGATTATTATAATTTTCTTAATAATTTTATTATATTACGGCATGAACGGTTCCAAAGGTAAGCACCTGAGACCTTAATTGCACACTACTGTCGAAAAAGTTTACAAAGGTTAAGTAGGGCATTTAGGTAAGTACATTCTCACCTGCAACATGATGAATTTTATGAAAAGTATGAGTATTATGAAAAGTTTGAAATCTATATTCATGATGGTTTATGATGATTTTTCATGATGAGTTTTCATGAAGTATTATTATGAGTTTTTTGAAGGCATGAAAGTTTATGCATGTTTTGATGATAATGTTTTTCAAAAGCATTAAAGTATATGTATATATGTATATGTATCACCTAAATAAGTGTTGCACACCCAATGATATGTTATGTTATGTTATGATGTCATGTTTGGTTTAGGATTAGCTACCCTTCTCCTCTTATGACGGCGCCCCTACGATGATGATGTTATGGTGAAACACTAGGGCCCTTAAGATAAAATGAATAAAGTTTTAATATGGACAATGTAATGAAAGATATGTTCCTATTAAAATGTGCCTAGTGCACTATTATGATGATGATGATGCTGATGTTCATATAATGTTTTAAGTTGTGAGAATTACAAATGTACTTACTAAGCATTAGCTTAATCAAGTTTTACATCATGTTGCAAACAAATGTAAGAGAGTTATGGAATAGGTGGAGGATACTGCCAGGAGTGTGAGCTAAGGACGATGAATTGCAAATGGAAGACGCCAAGAAAAGAAGTTTTAAAATTTTGAAACTATGTTTTTTTTTTTTTATGTTTTATAATTTTTGAGTATGTTTATTTGATGGACTTTTAAGATTTGAACTTAAACACTTTAACTTTATTATTTTATAAATTTTCTTCCGTATTAAAACTGTATTTAAAAAAATTTTATTTTAATCGTTCAGCCTACCGATCGAGTCCGACCTACCGAAGTATGTATGCAAATTATATTAATGTTTAAAGGATGTTTATAATTAAGTAATTTATTATTATAAAAAAATGGATTAAGTTATTATATAATAATCAAGTTATTTATAATAATAATAATAATAATAATAATAATAAAATATGCATGGATCCTGGGTATGTTTTCTAATTTATGTCTTCAAAATTATCTTATAAAATAGTTTATCCTAAAAAAAAAAATATATGCAATGAAAGAATGTAATGATATCTGTGACATCCGTAAGGGGAGTGTTACAATACGTTTTTAGAAATGTTTATGAAAAATGTTTTAAGAGAAAGGTTTTTATGAGAGAAGTTTTTAAAGCAGGTTTAAATGATTTGTAAGATTATGTTTGAACTTACAGAGCAAAAGCTCATTAAAAGTTTCTTCATAATATAGCTAGTTCTATGAGTGACCAGTAGGACTTGTTAGAAGAATTGAGTGCTGCGAAGGACAGATGCGAATATTTGGATATAGATATCACCACAGTTTACTTCCGTTACTCAAAGAAAAGGTTTTCCACTATTTAATATAGTGTTTTCTAAATTTTAAGAAAATTAGAGTTTTATGAAATGTTTTCAAAGTTTTAAGATATGTATGTTATAAAATGTTTTATATAATAATAAAAATAAGTTTTAAGTTACGAGTCAATTAACGTTTCTTATTAAGATTTAAGAAATGACTTGAAATGGTTTTAAAGTCAGGAGTTGAGCGGTGACTCAACTTAAATTGCGACAGATGTCGCAACAGTTTTATGAACTTTTTAAAGGATAATACAACTATGCATGATATATTTCATGCTATTCCATCTTCCTACGTACCAAATGACACTTATTTTGACTATTCACTTGCTTGGTGATCTTATTAAGGCTCTGCGTCTACTTTAAACACCAACCCGGGGTTTATTCTGTTTTATTTTTTATTTTTTATTTTTTATTTTTCTGTTCGATTAGTGTCACGGAGGGTCCTTATTTTAGGATCAATCTTTGGTTAGGTTCAAAACTTCTGAGAAACTGACGTGACATACAAGAACCTTTTTGACATTTTGTTTGCTTGCTTCATGCATTTTCCTGGAGTTTTTCTTTTTGTCGCTTTTTCCGGCTGCGTTTGAAATTTAACTGCCTATTTAATTTACAGATACTCAGTTGAGAAGATCCCACTTTATGATTCCGCGGAGGATGAGCCTTCATCAAAGCTCTTTAATACATTGATTATTGATTCCTCAAATTCTGAATATAATATTGGCGGAATGGTCACAAATGTCAAAGTTGATTCCGATAATCAATTCTTGTCTGCTTCTTTTGTTGTTCAGTCCCTTGGTACAGTTGTTCAGTCCCTTGATTCTGTACCAATGGATGTCGTAGCTGTTGACGAAACGAAAGCCGAAGTGAATGAGGAGAGGAAACCGTGTTCACAAGATATCGAACAGGCCTTTTCGCACGAGAATGCTACGGTATCTCGTATCCAAAGTAGGAATGTGTCCCAAAAGTATCAGACTGGATCAAGGTCGTGCCAAAGAAAAGGTCAAAAAAATTTCATAATGGAAGGATGAGAATTTGGCGCAAAAGAAATAGATGCAAAGGCTGCTGCTCTTTTGTTACCGTCAAGGGAAGCACAAGAGGAAGTTTTAAAATATGAGGTAAACACTGCTTCTAAAACTAATAATTACGAAAGGATAAATTTCTGGTTTATGCATCTTTCAATTTATCTTACCTATATATCACCATTTATTTGTTTTGGAAAATCTGATGATAATGTAGCTATCACCACCGAGTGAAGGCTCTGCCAAAATTTGTATATTTACTAAATGCAAAATCAAACGTGTTAGTTTTCCAGTGTTCCCTGTCTCAATGTTGGGACATGGATAGAGTAGACTTTGAGTGCTGTTTTGATAGGTTTCAGGCATGTGAAATGGATGGAAATCAGCATATCTTTAACTGTCTTGTGGTTTTGAGATTGAATAGAAATTCAGCACCTATCTTCTTTCAGTGTAGTGTCAGGGCTTCCCGTCCCCTCCCCTGTTCTTGCTCATTTTTTGCTTTCGTTATCTCTTACGCCCGATTTGGTAAGTAGGAAAGAAAAAAAGTAGGGAAGGAGAACATGAATGGAAGGAAGTTGTTTTTCTTTTACCTTGTTATGTAACGAAGAAGAAGTGAGAGACAAGTCACAAGAGATCACGGGAATGACTATTTTACCGATTAATTAGTATGATTTTGTTCAGGAAATGCAGAAACATGGGTACTTCTCCTCTTCATTCAAGTAATCGTTTTCTCTTTTCTCTCCAACCAACCAACTCACTAATCCATTTTCTCCTAAAGAATCCGTCCACGATGGTATTTTGATGAATAAATTAGATGAGATCAACTAACATGGTTCATTAATTCTCGACATTACCATTCGTTTTCTTCTTTTTCTTGAAGCCATCCGGCACTAATTGTAGAAGTAGTTTCCGTTCGGCATTTTTTTTTTAGTATTGTATTCATGTTGATGATTTTGAACTGCTTGACGGGAAATGAAAATTGATGCAGCCTCCCACCTTGAATCTTTATACGATGAGATACGACCAGCCATTGAAGAACACGAAAGGGACAACCAACACAGTGTAGCTGAGAAGTGGATAGAAGCCTCCTGCATGAAATTCAAGGCAGAGTTTGACCTCTATTTTTCCATTGTCAATTACGTTGTCAACATTCCTTTAAGGGCAGATGGCCAGGCAAAATCTTTTGAGGGTGATAATCAGTCTGAAATAAACTACTTGACAAACTGATCATTCTTCAAATAGGGCACCCGAATTGCTTCGAAATCGGAAGATTTCCTTTAAATTTAGAAATAATGCCCAATTTCGCGTTCCATGGCTTCTGGAAATTTTCTGCACATGGAATACGGATCTTGAACTGTCACTTTTAAACGATCAGATGGCTGTTTCTAACACCAAATTACCTCCACACCACCAGTTCATCAAATTGGACTTCCCACTCAAAGAAAGAAAATTAAAAAGAATTTATTTTTTAATTAAAATTTCTTTTAATATTTTTTTCCTTAACTTATTGAAAAAAAAAAAAAAAACGTAAAAAGCTTTGGATATTGTGATTTACTGGTGATGGATTGTTGGAGTGTAGCATTCAGATAGACTTTTTAGACATCTCTTAATCGATATATACTATATAATAAATGAGAGTTGCCCAAAACATTATTAAAAAATTTGGTCAAGGTATTTTGTCCTTTAATGAATTTTTTTATTTTTTATAGAACAATTTGGTTGGATGACCTTTTTTATTTGTCCTTTTTTACTTAATAAACACATTAGATAACTAAAACATGTATAATAGACACGAAATTATCATAAGTGATGCTCACACGAGCAAGTAAAAGTTCCCTAAAATACTATACAAAATTTTAGTTCACTTATTTTGGCTTTTTTTTTTTTTAATAATCTTTTTTGACTTGTCTTGTTGACTCCTCTTTTATTTTTCTACTTTTTTTTTAAACTTTTTCCTTTCCTTCTTTATTTCCCTTCCTAAAATCATAATTAGCCTGTTTTTTTTTTTTGTTTAATAATTTTATGATGTACTTTAGCGAAATATTTTTTTTCTTTATTTTACTTCTATTAAAATAATTTCTTTTATATATGTGTATCTTAATTATTTTAGGTTTTTTTGACGAGAACTCATAATACTATTAAACTTTCTTCGCTTGTTCTTATTAAAATATTTTTTCAAATGTGTCTATATTTAATTTTTTCAATACAAGACATTATAAAAAATGATCTTAATAAATATTTAAGTAATAACAAAGTAATCACACCTTTAACATGTAAATTTAACTACATGGCACTTTAACCAGTAAGTATATTAAAAGCCGCGATAAACATGCATACAAACCCCAGTGCTTTTATAGGCTTGTCTCTTTACTTCCTTTTTTTTTGGGTTCTTCATTTCAACACAGTGGTGGCGTGCGGAAAGAGCATATAGATGGTGGACTGCGGAGACTTGCTCTTGATTTTTTTTTATTTTTTTTTTCAGTTCTAATGAATATAGACAATAAGACTTGACTTGCTTTGATTTTTGATTTCCTTTTTGTCTGCTTCCGAGGTAAATATAACCAATAAGGCTAACCTTTTTTTTCTCTTTTTCCTTTTTTTGAGTACATAAGATTTTTTTTGAGAAAAACTTTGCTATTGTTTTCTATGTATCTATTTGTAGAGTGTAGATCCAATATCATTATAGATAGCATATTTATTTCTTTCCCTTTATAATGACACCTCTATAGACCAATTCTAATAATTTTGTCTTTTTTTTTTCTTGCTCTCAATCTAATTCTAACACTCTTGATACAATTTGTTTCATTTCTTTTCTCCGATAATCAACTCATGTATATGCATAATATTATAAAAGCTCATGCATATCTATTTGCAGATATTTGTGTAGGATCAAGAATGTTAATGCGTAACATGTTATGAGTGTTTTGTAAGAATAGATGGCAATTTTTTTAAAAAAACCCTCAAACTGCAAGGTATTTTTTTGTGTATAACTCTTTAAATGTTTAGCATTTAGTTGTGCAAATAATTATCGATTATAAATTATTTGAACAAAAATTTAAATTCTCCTAAAAGTGTAGAAATAATGACTAAAAATAAAGTCTTAAAAAATTATAAATTGCTCGAATAATTGTTCTTTTTTTTTAATAAAGAGAAGAAGTCTGTTCCTACCTACGTTGATTTCTTCTCGTTTATCCAAGGCTTAAAAAAAAAAACATAACATTGTATTTGCAAGGCATTAAAAAAAAAGAAGTAGACCTTCAAAAAAAAAAAAAAAGGAAGAAGAAGGAGGTAAAAACTTAAAAGGGAAGAGAGTTCTTTCATTATATTCTTGGAAAGAGAACAAAAGAGGAAAGTATTGTCTATGTAAATTTCATTGAATGCTAAAGGCTCACCGTTACACTTATTCTTTCAAAAAAATCTAATGGTTAAATAGGTATTTTGTATGGCTTGGTCCGTGGTGGAGTGGAGAATTTTTAAAATCATTGGATCAAAATCTAACGGTAAATAAATATAGAAGAATACCAAACTAAAATAGACCGTACCACACCAGATTTAACAAGAAATAAAACCTACTCTTTTCCTTCTCTCCTTCAATGTTGCACTACAATGACGGATGCTGTTGCCGCCTCTCGCCGGCAACCTCTTTATCTTTGCCATCGCCTCCTCTCATCTGGCTGGCATCCCCTTCATCTCTGCCATTGCTGCCTCTGGCCGATAGCTCCAACGTCGACAACTATTTCTGACAAAATTCTCAAGGAGTAGTAAAACAAACCAGATTTTATTTTAGAACTCTTCTCTTATCTTCCCCTGCAAGCTCTTGCTCTTGGATTGTCATCAACATTTATATATGAAGTTGGCAACATCTCTCACTCTCAAATCAAAATAACGACAAACTTAACCACCAATTTCAACCCAGAAATTAAATCATCATTTTAACAAATTTATACACATTTCAATGATACTCATTTCGAGAAATTAAACCCAAATTACACAAATCAAAAATCAAACGAAGTAAACAGTTTTCCACTAATAATACAAAAATTAATCTCAACAACACAAATTGAGGTCAAATACACAAAATAATACAGAAATTAAACTAAAAAGCCTAGCCGGTGCGATGGCGTGAGGCCGTGGGCTGGGAAGCACTGTGATGGGTGTGAGGCCATGGGACGTGAGGCCACCTTTTGCAGACGATGGTGGGTTTGTGAGCATTAAAACATTATATGCAAAAATTTAAAACGCAGCGAAATACGTAAATGGTGTACCTCCCGCCATTGTTGTCGAGCAGTCCAAAACTCACCGTGATCGCCTCCCTCCGTTAGACACTCGACATTTTCTCTACTTGGGAGATTCCAGTCCCTCAATCTCGGCCAGCAATGGTGTAAGAAATGAGAACCGAGAGGGAACTGTGGACCCAAACATTCTCAGTGAAAATTCTGCCTATTTTGGTCTTTCCATCAAAGAGCAAATGAAGAACGTATATGAAATAAATAGAGAACAGTAATGAATATGGACCACAAGCATGAATCGTAAAACATGGAGACATGTTTTTCTTTATTACGTGTTTTACGGGAACTTTTATTCCCTGTTTTATGGGAATAGTTCCTATGTTCTTCTACTTAGTCCATACTCTATCATTTATCACAATAAGAGACAAAATATATGAATCATGGTAGTAGGTCCTATTAAGAACAAGTATTATCTTTCATATATCACAATGCATTATGTCCCTTAAACACAAGCCTATATAACTTAATGAATAAACTCTATATTTATTCTAGGTCCAAACTTAATGATATTTCTCAATCAAATAAATGAATGTATACAAACTAAAAATGAGAAAGTATCACACTGAAATAGAGTTTCATAAATTCGTTCTTACAACAAAAATTACACAAAAGAACCAAGTCCCATACAGCATGCATGATCCATAATTTTGAGTTGTAGACATGTCTTTAGTTAAGGATCAACTATCATAAATTCAGTGTTAATGTGTTCAATTATTACTATTTTATCTTTTAACATATTCTCTTATGGTTAAATACTCAACGTCGATACAGTTGATTCGACCACCACTTTATTTTTAGCCATAAAACTATATCTGAATTGTCATAGTATATTTTCAATGGCTTAGAAATTGGATCCATAATTATAAGCTCATAAATGAAACTCTTTTAATCCATACACCATATATAATAGTCTCAAAACAAATAGAACTTAGTCTCCATAGTGGAAGTAGTAGTCAAAGTATGCTTTGTACTTTCTTCAATATACAGCTCCAAGGGCAAATATCTAGATGTTGATTTCTATGCATCAATATTGCCAGTAAGTCTGAATCAACGTAGCTAATTACTTCCAAAATTTTAGTTCATCCACATGTGAGCATGTAGTCTATGGTTCCCTAAAGGTTCCTTATTACTTTATTTGTAGCTTTCTAGTGGTCCTTACCTTGATAACTCTAATGTGTTATTAACATTTCCACATCAAATGCAATGCTAGGTTTTATATGCGTATGAGCATACATAGGCTTCTATAATTGAAGCATACGGAATGTTCCTTGTTTATTCCCTTACATAATTCATTTTGGAGCACTGATTTAATTATTATCCTTCACATTATAAGAGCTATTCTTGGTGAACAATCTTAATCTAAAATCTCTCTAAAACCTTATTGATATAGGTTTCTTGTGGCAGACTTAAAAATCTCTTTATATCTATCTCTATAGATTCTTATGTCAATGATATAATACATATCACCTACATCTTACTATCAAAATTTTAGAGAGGAATTGTTTCACCTCATGTAGCAAATCCTCATTATTTGTTGCATGTAAAATATCATCCATATATAGAGTATAAGAAAAGAAAGTATACTCTTACTAACCTTCTAGTATATATACTGATTCATAATACTCTCTACAAAATTAAGTGGAGAGATAACATTATGAAATACCACTAATGAGAAACTTGTTTCTATCCATATATGGATTTCTTAAGCTTACATACCAAATGCTCATCATTACTAGAAGAAAATCTTTATGGTTGTTTCAGATAAACCTCTTCCTCTAGATCTCTATTGAAAAAATTCATTTCTCACATCCATTTGTTACAACTTTAAGTCAAAATGTGCAACTAATGCCATAATAATATGAAAAGAATCTTTCTTAGATGGGAAAAAAATTCTCCTTCTAATAAATTCCTTTCTACTTTATTGAATACTTTAGTATTGAGTCTTTCTTTATATCTTTTAGTGTTGCCTAATGAGTCTATCTTTGTCTTAAAGATCCATTTACAACTTAATGCAATTTCACAAGATCACAAACTCCGTTAGATGCCATAGAATTCAACTCATCTTTCATGGCATCGAATCACAAATTTGATTCTTTACAAATTCATGACTTGTGAAAACCTTTTAAGTTCACTTTTGGCTCTAATATTATAGTCTGACTTTTGCAAATACTCATCATTATCACTAAAAATTGTTGATTTCTTTATTCTTGTAGATCTTCTTAATATTGTATCAACATTTTACTAAAAAATATGTTGTTCAATAGATTGTTCAAGCATTTTAGATATTTCTTGAATAGTTTGATCTACTAGATTATAATCAACAGCTTGTGAAATTTTAATATTCGGTTGATCAACGCTTGTTTGATCTTAAAAAGTGTTGTGAACAGCAACCATTTAATCACTTGAGTAGTAAAATTGAGCAACTAAATGATCTTTTTTCAAAAACAATGTTCTATGTTAGATCGCTCCCACTAATCAAGTAATTTTCAAGAAATTTTGATTTTTTGATTCCACAATCTTAGTGTTGTGAGGTGGACAATAGAATTTGTATACTTTAGACCTTTCGACATATCTAATGAAGTACCTACTTATGGCCATTGGATCCACATTCTTTTCCTGGAGTTATAAACTCTTACTTTAGATGGGCATCCTAAATGTGTATATGTTACAAACTCGATTAATTCCAAACTTCCATAATTCAAATGGTGCCTTGGGACAACCTTAGTTGGAAATTGGTTTAATATATATACATGGCCAATTTAAGAGTTTCAATCCACAAGTATTCAATCACATCAAGTCCATTAAAGTTTGGTTTCTTCTTTGTTTCACACTATTCTGTATTAGAGAACCAAGTATGGTGTATTAGGCAATTATCCTACGTTGTTGAAGAAACTTCATAAATGAACTGAGTGTTTGTCCATTCTCAGTGTATCTACCATAATATTATTTACCTTTGTCTGTTATCACAATCTTAATTCACTTTCTGCATTGTCTCTCTACTTAGTTTTTAAATCTTAAAAAACATTTAATATATTGTTTCTATTATGAAGCAAGTAGAGACACATCTATTGTGATTAATCATTCATGAAAAGGTGGAGTATTTTGGACTATGTACATTCATATCTAAATGTATGATTTCTAATATGTCTATACTCGACTATGCACCTTTCTTAGAATTGTTGTTCTGCTTTGCTTAATGCAGTCCATACAAATGTTATAATTAGCAAAATCTAAAGTACCAAGTACTTCATCATTTACTATTCCTTAATTCTCTTTGGAGAGATTTATCTTAATTTTTGATGCCAGTCCATATAGGAATCTTTATTCATAACACAATGTTTTATACCAATATTAACATACATAACATTATAAGTGGTATCATTTTGTGAATTGATATAGAAAAGACTATCAGACAATGTACCATTCTTAATAAAAATTAGTTTTACAATTGAACAACATTTTAAAAAATTGATAAAATATCCTAAAGGTACAAGTCTTGAAACTGAAATTAAATTTTAGAGAAAATAGGAATTCACCAGGTCTTTTCCAAATTCAAATAAGATAACTACTTAATTTTTTATGTGCATGTTCTAATTGCCTTTACGTGTGAACGCATCTGTTTCTTGAATAGATGTTTTGTCCATATTTTATTGGTATCCTTAGGTTTCGCATACCTTTTAAGGTATTTGAAATGTGGATTGTATAATCAAGATCAATCCACAATGTGTTATGATTGATACTTATCATATTAGATTCAAAAAAAAAAAAATGAGATTCAATTATTGTTATTTATCATTTATTTATTATTTTATTTTTCTTGTATTGCTAATAACACACTTTCACTCATTTTTATTATTAGCCTCCCTTTTTCTTAAATACACATGGTCATGAATTTAATAATTGACCATTTATCCTTATGTGTCTTGTAAGAAGTTGAAGAAGAATTCATACTGCTGTGAAAGAGTAATTAATTTATAGCATACAAGGAAAGATTCAATTATATCAATCTCAAGTGTCTTTAATTGAGCCATAGTGTTCCTCGTCCCTAGGATGTGTTTTCACACACATTTAACATCGATGAGTTTTAAGGATGCAAATTTTATTATTAGGGTGCTAGTATGTGTTTTATTTGATGATATGAAGTGCTCATCAATGGCTTTTTAGTAATGCCTTGACATTCTTTATGCCAATCGATGGAACCTCTAATCCTAGCATAAATATTGGTCTTTATGATCATCGTATCAAAATGATTACATTAGTCCCAATATTCTTCAGGAGCTCATTTCATCTGTATTGCTAGTGTTAGTAATAATAGGTTTGTCTTTCTTTGTATCATAATCTATGTCTTGTGGCGTCCGACGTGGGCCCCACCTTAAGCCTTCATAGGACCCACCTTGCGGGGCCCTCAGACTTGTGGCTCTTATTGGTGAACCGTTTTCGTGCCACCCACTCATCCGTATTGTCCCCTCTAGGGCCCTCTGGCCCCTCAAGGATTTCTTTCACGTCCCTCGAGTCTGAACCTCAAACCTCCCTTAAGAGGTTCTTATTTTCATCTCGAGTACCAATTGAGCTCAATTGGTACTCGAGATGGAAATAAGAACCTCTTAAGGGAGGTTTGAGGTTCGGACCCGAGGGACGCAAAAGAAATCCCTGAGGGGCCAGATGGCCCTAGAAAGGACAGTAAAGATGAGTGGGCGGCACGAGAACGATTCACCAATAAGAGCCACAAGTCTGAGGGCCCCACAAGGTGGGTCCTATGGAGGCTTGAGGTGGGGCCCGCGTCGGACGCCACATGTCTAACCACCTAATTTGAAGAAGAATTATCTCCTTCAATGCAATTATAATTGTCCCCTCTAAATTCAAAAATTTTACATTTAGTATTAGAGTAATTCACAGGTCATAAGGCTGCAACAACAATTTCACGCATACATTGCATAATTTTCTAAGACTAATAAACTTATATCATGTTTTACTTATGTAAATCATGATTTAATATTTATGAATCTAGTGACATAGAATTTGCCTGTAGGCTAAAGTTCTAGTTCAATTAGATTCACTTAACTTTATTATAAAACTATCAATTAATGTTCTTTTTGTTAATCCCTGTGGGTAAATTAAGAAATACAATTTGATATTTTATCCTAACTAACCATAGACATACAATAAAAATTCATGTGGGATAAAATTTATTGTATCAATTATGATCAATTACAATAAATGTCATTTTCTATATGTGATCCTAAACTTTTTAATATATAATTTTTTATAATTAAAGTTGCTATTAATAAAAATTATATGGATCACTAGACATTTTATTCTATAATTTTGTTCATAAATAAATTGCATTCACTTAAAGCAATGTTAATAAATATGAACAAATATCAATAATTTTATGTACCAATATTCATTATGTATAAATTAAAATTATACGTTCAAAAAGCATAATCTAGCACATTATTATACATAATTTTAAAGTACTAAATTACACAATTTAATTTTATATGCATAATTGACGTCATAAATTATACACATTGAACAATGTATGTACATAAATTTACAAAATTATATCAAAAAAAAATTGCATGATATTCATAATAAATACTAAAAAATTATGAATATTCAAAATTATGAATTTTTCATAATTTATTTCATAATATGAAAAATTTCATAAAATATCAATATTGAGGATATTATGAGAATTTCATAAAATTTTCATATTAAAATTATAAAATCTGAAAATTTATGAAATTTCCCTCAAAAACATCAATTTATAAAATCTAGAAAATTATCAATTTTTTTTTAAATTTACGAGTTTTTTTTTTAATTTTCTGCCTCATTTTGGGCATTAAGCCCAAAACGACGTGTCATTTCACTGATATGAAATGTACTATTCCCCATTGGAAATGACATGTCGTTTTCGGGTCCAATGCCTGAAAATGACATGGCCCGAAAATGACGTGTCATTTTATACTAAAAAAAAACACCTCTTTGAGCCAGAAACAACATGTTGTTTTTGGCTAACCCCAAAGCCAAATGACATGTCGTTTCATATCATCTTCAACCTCTAAACTAGGTCATTTTGACACGGCTAACCTGAATTTTGACCCGGTTGTAGACCCGGCTTGTTTTCACGATTTGGATACCATTTTTGACATTTCAAATTGTAGAAAGTTTAGAAATCTAATATCTTAATGATTTCTAAGCTTAGTCTAAATTCAAAAACCCAAAAACTTAAAAAATTTGTATGTAAGTTTTTCATAAACAATGTATTTTCTATATTTGTCCATGTAAGGCAGAGCCATAAACCCGCTCTGATGCCAACTGCAAGCATTAAAACATTATATGTGAAACTTAATGCATATAAAACACAACAAAAAATGTAAACAGTGTACCTCCTACCATTGTTGTCGAGTAGTCCAAAGCTTGTCATGATTGCCTCCCTCCATTTGAAACTCGACGTTTTTTCTACCTGGGAGCTTCCAGTCCCTTCTTAATCTTGGTCGATGATGGTGCAAGAAAATGAGAACAGAGAAGGAACCAAGGACTCGAACGTTCTCTGTGAAAATTCTCTTTGTTTTGCTCTTTCCGTCAAAGAGCAAATGAAGAATGTATATCAAATAAATAGACAGCGGTAATGAATATGGACCAGAAGCATGAATCATAAAACACAAAGACTTATTTTTCTTCATTCGATGTTTTACGAGAACTTTTATTCCCTATTTTACAGGAATAGTTCCTATAGGGTTCGTAGAGGGGGAGAGGTGTGAGGCGAAGACAGTAAAGGTAGGTGAGGACTGGTTTTGCCTTGATGGTGGTTTGCTTCTCTTGTGATGGTGAGCTACAACAGTGCATGTCTGTCGCGAGACGATGGAGGGTGATGTCCTTCATGATAGCACATATGGGTGGCCATGTGGTCAATTAAGGTGAGAGTGTGGCGTGGGTAAAGGGGGAGAACCTGTTAGACATGTATGCCCAAAGGAGTAAAAATGTAATATGTTTTTGGAGACATTTTTATCAATAAAGAGTTTATTTATTATTCATATACCAAATTGTTGTCCTCTTTAAGTTCATAATTGTTGAATGTATGATAAGCAAACAAAAGTTTAAGACTGTCGCTCTAAGCCTTTACAATCAGACATATGATGGACAGATTATGTGAAAGATATGATTCCAAAAATGACGGTCTAAATTATAAGATTTGCAATTGCGGAAATAAAGTTAGGCGCTTTATTCATATATAAAGATTATTATATTGTCTATATCCCTAACAGAAGATTGTTTGTCTTGGCCATCAGAGATAGACTCCACGAATAGAAACATTAGTGCATTGTCATAGGTGACGATGCACTAGATTAGGACATAAAGTGTAATTGATTTAGATTAAAAATTCTGTCTCTGCAAATCATTTCGCTTTAGACAATCATATGTGTTGTATCTTAATCTTGAGATGAATAATAGGCCCGTTGTCTTTACTTATGACTTTTGATGTACCAAAGGGTAACATCTATATTTTAATAATGGTACGCATGCTGGTACGTTGAAGACATGACTCTTGATAGCATAGAATTTTTTTCACAGACATAGAATCCATAGCTCCTCTTTAGAAGTCATTAATATCCACTTATATGTGTCATCCTATAATTAGAAAAATAGAGTGCTTAATCATTTGGATACATAAGTGTAACTGAATGAAATATTGTCTTTAGATGGTAAGTTTTTCGATGGTAAAATAATGGAACATAAGATAAAAATAATCGGGAAGGTAAGATAGAATTTATCCTTAAGCCGATTATGGATAATCCTATAAGGATACAATATATTATGATATGTCATAGAGACTTAGCTATTTGGGCTTCGTAATTCTATATAGTTATAGAGTACAGCTATAAGCCTTTAGTATAGTAGCGTTAGAATTGATAATTGTAAAATGTATATCTAGCATATTGGGTTTCATAATTATTAAGAGTTTGAACTATATAGGTCCATCAGGTTCCCTTTGCTAACTCATAATAAATCCTGTAATGATACAACGTGCTTTTCTAATAATTGATGACTTATGTCAAATTATCATATTGGCTAAAATTTGGTAGGATTAGATAATTCATGTTTTTTTATTAGTTAAATTAATTTTGTGAAAAATTAATTCAAGATAAACTTGTTGAATTATCAAGAATATTTATTTTCCTCGAAATTATCTAGATATGACTGTTTTAATCAAATAACTTCTCTATTGGGTTATTTGAATTAAAATTAAGGCTCTATTTTAAAAATCTTGGGTAAAAAATAAAGATTCACAGGGATCATTTATTGTTAGTTCGGCAGGCCAATTGTCCAGTTCGGCCTGCCGATGGAGTAAGTTTGGTAGGTTGATTTGCCAATTCGGCCCGTTGATTGAACGATTTTTGATCACACATTTTAGACACAAATTTTATCAGATATTGATCTTGATTTAATCCTGATTCGAATTTTTGAGGCCTTATTTGATAAGGACTAACCCTTAGACCCAACCTCTATAAATAGGGTGTGACACTCATAAGTTATTTAGATCAGTTAAGGAATTAAGAGTAAGCACTCTAGTCTGTGAATCTCTGTAACTCCTTGAGAGCTATTGTTCACAAATCACGAACCTTAGTTTTGGGTTTTCTCAATTAGTTGGAAGGAGAGTCACCTGTGGAAGAGCTGTACGAGTGTGCCTACAAACACATCGTTCATGGATAGAGAATAACAAAGAAGGTCAGTTAGTTGAGGTCCTTCTACAATGCCTTTTTCTTCATCGATTGAGGAATTTCTTCAGTAAATGAGGTTTGTAAGATCTGGTTAATTTATACAAATAGTGTGTCAAACTTGCGTTTTAAAAAATACTCTGGTACAAAAAATTTTAAAATTCTGCTGCTTACTATTTTTCCAATAATTGGTATCAGAGCCATGGTTTTTATATAAATTTGCAAGTTTATGATCATGCTATATAAATAAATTAGGTGGTCTTGATCTCTCCTATGCTTGAATTTAATTTTTTAGAGAGTTAACACTTTTTAGTTTCTATATATTTATATGTTATCATGGATTATATGGCAAAAGTTTATTAATTAATTATGGTTAATTTAAAAATTAATTAATTAATTAATGTCAGTTATGGTTCCTTAGAGGTTAAAAACTGTATTTGGATTTTTCATGTAATTAGATGGTGGACTATCATCTCCATGTAGGAATTATTATTTAATATTAAATTTGTAAGAATTTTATAATTAAATAATCATTCAAAGAAGACAGATTTGGAAGACAGATTTAGAAGATGGATGATAGTGTTCCATAGGTATTTCATGATTCTCTAATTTTATGTTTTGAAATGTTGAAAATAAAATTGATAAATTGCATTAAAAAATATATTTTCTAAAAAATGTGATTTATGCTTGGTTGGCATGTTGAACCCTTAGGTCTGGTAGGCCAATAGTTGTAGATCGACAGGCCAGACCTTAGGATCGGCAGGCCATCCATGGGGCAAAATTCTAATGGCTTTGGTGGCAGACCAAACTTTTAAGTTCAACAGGCCGATCTGTCATGACTTGTAAGCCGGACTGTGAGGTTCGGCAGGCGGAAGGTCATGTTTGACAAGCCGATTACACAGATCAACATGCCGACAGAGAGCTGTAAATTTTTTTAAAAAAGATGCATTTTTGGTACAGTTTTAAATTTATTTTTGGGACAATTCTAAGAAACATTAAATGTGGATATGACAAAAAATATGGAGTATTTGATCTATACGGGATTAAAAACTTGAAGATGGAAGTTCCATGAAGAAGGATACAATTTGAAGATTCAAGGATGAAGAATCAATAATATGTTTTGATTATTTTCTTGTAATCTTTATTTTCTTTTCTCTAAGGTGAAACCATAAAATTACAGTTATTTATTATTATTTTGCTTGTGGCTTTGCATGATTGCTTTGCTTTTCAGCATTATAATATGATTTGCTATGTATCACTACAACAAATTTGAGATTATACGACCTTCATTTAACGATTGTTTCTCAAAAACGTTCGTGATAAGGAAAAAAAATGCTACGAGTACGCCCGTGAAGATGAAAACTGTCGTGGTATTGGCAGGAGCTACCACGATGGTTTTTTAAAAAATCGTCATGTAAGATTAAACCATTCACGACGATTTTTATAAAAATCATCGTGAAAGGTATATTTTAATACCTCTATTTTATGACGGTTTTTATTATAAAAACCGTTGTGGAAGGTATTCATGTTTGAAATTTTTAAATTTAACCTTTAAGTTAGGCATGAATAAAATTTTAATCTTTCACGATGGTTTTTATAAAAACCGTTGTGGAAGGTTTGGATATTTAAAATTTTTAGTATCCTGTCCAATTTAACCTTTCACGACGGTTTTTATAAAAACCGTCGTAGAAGGTTTTGTATATTTGAAATTTTTAGTAGCCCACTAAAATTTAATCTTTCACGAAGGTTAAATTTGGGCGGGAAACTAAAAATTTCAAACATTGGGGCCTTCCACGACAGTTTTTATAAGAATTGTTGTGGAAGACCTTCTACGACAGTTTTTACTAAAAATCGTCATGGAAGGCCTTTCACGACGGTTTTTACTAAAAACCATCGTGAAAGGTATCGAGGCTTCCACGACGATTTTTAGTAAAAACCGTTGTGAAATATTCCACATGTTTGAAATTTTTAGTAGCCGCCAAAATTTAATCTTTCACGAAAGTTAAATTTAGGTGGGATAATAAAAATTTCGAACCTCGGACCTTCCACGACGGTTTTTATAAAAACCGTCGTGGAAGGTCCGAGGTTTGAAATTTTAGTATCCCGCCCAATTTAACCTTTCACGACAGTTTTTATAAAAACTGTCATGGAAGGTTTTGTATATTTAAAATTTTTAGTAGCCCGCCAAAAATTAATCTGCCACGAAGGTTAAATTTGGGCGGGATACTAAAAATTTCAAACCTTGGGACCGTCCACGACGGTTGTTATAAAAACTGTCATGAAAGGTACCAAGGCTTCCATGACAGTTTTTAGTAAAAACCATCGTGAAATGTCCTGCATGTTTGAAATTTTTAGTATCCCTCCAAAATTTAATTCCGCGCCAACGACATGGCTTTCTCTATTTATTCAAAATTTCTCTAACTCAAACCCACTAACTCTCAAACCCCTTTCTCTCTCTAACTCCTCTCCCATGACCTAGCCACTGACGAACCCAACCCCTATGGCATTCCACCGATTTTGACATTTCTCTATCACTCTCTCCATGACCTACCTAACAAACCCGATGCCATTCACCACCGTTCATCCTTATCCCTTCACATTCTACCGACTCCTCCATCGTTCGACTCGTCCTTTGTCGTTCCACCAACTCCATCGGCTTTGGCAAATTTCAAACCATTACTTTTAGTTTTATTATTATTGTTAGTTCTAAACTTAGCATTATTTGGTTATTTTAGTGTTATTTACCTTTAGTTTTAGTTTTAATATTAGTTATATTAATTTGTTTTATGCCATTTAGTATGTGTTACTTGTGTTTGGTGTTTGAAAGAACTTTGAATAATATTTAGCATTTTGGTGTGAGAATAGGTTACTTTTTATGTGTTTGTTATGCTTAAGTATTATTGTGATACTCACCACATGTTTGGAGATTTTTATATATATATTTTTAGGGGAATACAAATTTTTCACGACGATTTTTTAAAAAACCATCGTGAAAAATTGGCATTCTACTACGGTTTCTTGAGAAACCATTGTGGGAGCCTTTGATTCCACAATAGTTTTTTAAGAAACCGTCGTGCAATTCTTAGTATTCCACGATGGTTTTTTAAAAAACTGTTGTGGAATGCCAATTTTTCACGACTGTTTATCAAAAAATCATCGTGAAAAATTACTACATTACATTCCCTTCCGGCGCCAATTTTTATATTACACGATGGTAAAAAATTGTTGTGAAAACTCCATGTCGTACACGACTGAAGTTTTCATGACTGTTTTTTAACCGTCATAAATTTTTTCCACAGCGGTTATAAACCGTCATGGAATCCACAATTTGTAGTAGTGTATATTGATAACATGTCGCATATAATAGGGAGAGCCGCTCATTTAAAAATTGTTCATGTATGTTTTGAAAAAAAAAACCTTGATTTCAAAAGATTGAGTAGGAGAAGGTTTTTGAAGAGAGGACCTACGGCCTTCATTGTTGGTCCATAGGTAGCACGTGGTGGTTCTGAACCCTAGGAAGGGATTTCATCATGTACGAGGTTGGATCTCCAAGAGAATAAGGTATTTTAGCATGATTTATGGTTGCACACCCGTAGGTGGTGAATATAAATCATGGATAAAATATTGAAACGATGGTTATACACTCATGTTAATTTTATTATTAACCTCTCCTAGAAGCTCTGTTAATAAAATTGATGGCCAAAGAAATGATTATTAATATATGTTGGATCATGTGGGTCCTAGATGACATATACTAATCAAGAGGGGATCCATGTTCCTAATTGAATTTGGCAAGGTTGTGATATTTTCAAGGTTTTGACACATAAACACATGTGTATGCTATACATGATAGTGTTATCTTACTAAACTATTATTGTATGTTTGCTAATATTTGGTATATGATTCTTTGTTGTAGATCAAAAAGTCTAAAAATGCTTTATCATCGATACTTAACAAAAACCAATTAACCGGTGAGAACTATAATGATTAGAAACAGAACTTGAATATCGTCCTATCCTTTGAGAAACTGAAATTTATGCTGACAACACTGTGCCCTCCCGAGCCTATGGGAGATTCTACTAATGAGCAAATCCAAGCTTATAATCACTAGAAAGATGCTAACAATCAGGCTCGCTGTTATGTTATGGTCAGCATGAATAACGTACTGCAGGCTTAACATAAAGATTATGAGACTACTAAACAGATCTTGGATAAAACGGTAAGAGGCGCTTTGGAAACTCTTGAACTATAAACAAAGGCTAGGAATGTCTATAAAGGAGCATATGATATTGGTCATGGTTTATCTCATTGACGCTCAAACCAATGAAGCTGACATTAATGTTGAAACTCATATGACTATGGTCTTTGAGACTCCATCTAAAGAATTTATCTCATTTAGAGCTATATTTAATTTAAGTAATAGATGGGATATGACCTTGACTGAGTTGATGAAACAGTTACAGGAGTTTGAACTTCTACATAGGGAATCTCTTGCTGGTGGTGAGGTCAACTTAGAGTCTGCTTCTATTCCAATCCTAACCTAGGGAATGGAAAGAAGCAACAGACTAAGAACAAAAAATCTTTTATTGCTGTGAACGGCAAGAACAAGAAGAAGAAAATAAAGAACCCGAAGAAGCTCAAGTGCTTTTTTTGTAGCTTGTTTATTTAAAGACTCTTATTTGGTTTCTTTTAATAATAAAGTGGTGATTCGTAAAAATAAATCTTTTATCTATTCTGGATAGATGTAAAATAATCTATATTTTATCAAATTAAGATAGACTTATGACTTAATGCTAAGATTAATGACAATAACTCTAAAAGGCTTAAAACTTCTCACTCTAATAAGGCTTATCTTTGGCATTTGCGACTAGGTCATATTAACCTAAATAAGATTCAAAGGTTGGTACGGGATAGACCTTTAAGTCACTTAAAGGTAGAATCTATACCATAATATGAATCATGTTTGGAGGGTTAAATGACCAAAAGACCATTTGGGTCTAAGGGCCATAGGGCCGAAGGGGTTCTGAAACTTGTGCATAGGGATGTTGACCTATGAACATCTAGGCACGAGAAGGATATGAGTACTTCGTCACTTTTATTGATGATTACTCAAGGTATAGGTATGTATACCTAATGGACCACAAAAGCGAAACTTATGACTAGTTCAGGGAGTTTCAGGCTAAAATGGAAAAGTAATTGGGTAGACCCATAAAGGTACTTTAATCTGATCGAGGTGGTGAATATCTTTTTGATGAGTTCTTAGGACACTTATTAGAGAATGGGATTTTATCCCATTTGATTACGTAGGATACTCTGTAGTAAAATGGCATGGCTAAGAGAAGAAATAGGACTTTGTTGGACATGGTTAGGTCTATGATGAGTTATTCATCATTGCTTTTGTCTTTTTGGGGATATGCACTACAAACCATATGTTATCTTTTGAATAATGTACCTTTAAAATTGGTTCTTAAAACTCCTCATGAGTTGTGGACGAGGAAGAGGACATCCTTAAACCATATTCACATATGATGATGTTCGGCTCATATCCAATTTAAGCAAGCAAATAAGTTGGAAGCATGTTTGAAAGTTTATGTGTTTGTAGGATATCCAAAAGGGACTAAAAGGGGTTATTTTTATAACCCAAAGGAACATAAAGTTGCGGTTTCAACTATTGCAACTTTTTTTAAGGATAATTACATGGACGACTTTAAGCCTCGAAGCAAAGTAGTGCTTGAGGAGTTAGCGAGTGATTCGATCACTCTAGGGGTTCTGGATGAAACCACTCCAATTAGTGTGGAAAAGCTAACCGAACCCGAACAACAACCTAAAGGGCTTTGGCGTAGTGGGAGGATTGAGTGTCAACCCGAGAGGTATATGTTCAATGGTGAGGCTTTCTTGGCAAAACCGGATAAACATGAAATGGATCCTTGTACTTACGAAGAGGCTATAGAGGATGTTGATTCGAAACTCTAGATAGAGGCCATGAACACAAAGATGAAGTTTATGGAGACTAATCAAGTCTGGGAGCTTGTAGATCTTCCTAAAGGGGTAAAACCTATAGAGTGTAAGTGGATCTACAAGAGGAAGAGAGAAGTAGATGGAAAGGTTGAAACCTATAAGGCTCAGCTTATAGCTAAGGGATACACACAAAAGGAAGGAATAAATTACAAGAAAACCTTTTCGCCTCTAGCCATGCTTAAATCCATCTGCATTTTCTTGTCCATAGCTGCCACTCTCGACTATGAGATTTGATAGATGGATGTCAAGACGGCCTTTCTAAATAGATATCTTGATGAGTCCATCTATATAAAGTAGCCAGACGGGCTCAAGGCTAAGGGTCAGGAAGGTAAGGTTTGTAAACTGCTAAAGTTAATTTATGGACTAAAGTAGGCTTCTTGTTCTTGGAACGTAAGGTTTGATCAAGTGATCAAAACTTATAGGTTCACACAAAATGTGGACGAATTATGTATTTACAAACACATCAAGAATGAAAAGGTGGTTTTTCTACTAGTCTATGTAGATGACATTTTGCCAATTGGCAATGACATTAGGGCACTGTTATCGGTCAAATTATGGTTGACCAAGCAGTTTGACATGAAGGACTTGGGTGAGGCTAATTTTGTTCTCGGTACCCAGATATTTTGAAATAGGAAGAACAGAATGATAGGTTTGTCCCAAGTAGGCTACATAGATAAAATTCTCAAAACGTTTGCAATACAAGATTCCAAGAAAGGTGGGCAACCATCCAGGTCTGGAATTATTCTTTCTAAGAAAGACTTTCCAAAGTCTGATGAAGAAAGAGAATATATGAAAAAGGTGCCTTATGCTTCGGCAATAGGTAGTCTCATGTATGCCATGCTTTGCACACGACCGGATATTTGTTATGCGGTCAAGATTGTAAGTTGATTTCAGTCAGATCCAAGACCAAACCACTAGGTTACAGTCAAGTATTTTTTCAAGTACTTGAGAGGGACTTGAGGGTATATGCTTGTGTATTCAAGTAAGGATTTGACTCTTTTAGGATATACTGACTCAGATTTTCAATCCTGTCTAGATTCGAGAAGATCGACTTTGGGTTTTATGTTGACTCTGGGTGGCGGTGCCATTGCTTGGAGAAGTGTGAAACAAGATTGCACTTTGGATTCAACGACACTTCGGATTCAACGATGAAGCCGAGTATGTGGCAGCTAGCGATGCTTTGAAAGAAAAAGTGTGACTTTGTAAGTTCCTTGGAGATCTTGAGTTAGTTCTTGGTATGGATAAGACAGTATCGATGTATTGTGATAATAGTACGGCAGTAGCTAATGCTAAAGAATCAAGATTTCACAAGAAGAGTAAGCATATTAATCGAAAGTATCTTCTGATAAAGGATTTCGTAAAAGGCGGGCATGTCGTTGTGTGCAAAATCGCATCAGAGGACAATTTAGCTTATCCATTCACGAAGACACTTGCTGGGAGAATCTTCAAGAGGCATGTAGAAGCTATGGGGATGCGAGATTTGTCATATTTACTCACTTCGTGCAAGTGGGAGATTGTTAGACATGTATGGCTATGGAGTAAAAATGTAATATGTTTTTAGAGACATTTTTATCAATAAAGAGTTTATTTATTATTCATATACTAAATTATTGTCCTCTTTATGTTCATTTTTGTTGAATGGATGATAAGCAAACAAAAGTTTGAGATTGTTAGTCTAAGCCTTAGAATCAAGCATATGATAGATAGATCTTGCAAAAGACATAATTCTAGAGGTGACGGTCTAAATTATAAGATCTACAATTGAGGAAATAAAGTTAGGCACTTTATTCATGTAAAGATTGTTATGTTGTCTATATCCCGAACTGGAGATAGTTTGTCTTGGCCATCGGAGCTACACTTTACGAATAGAAACTTTGGTACATTGTCATAGGTGACGATGCATTAGATTGGGACATAAAGTATAATTGATTTAGATTAATAATTCTATCTCGGCAAATCAATTCACTTTAGACAATCATATGTGTTATATCTTAATTCTGAGATGAATAATGGGTCTATTGTCTTGACTTATGTCTTTTGATGTACCAAAGGGTGACATCCACAATTTATATTGATATGCATGCCAATACGTTAGAGACATGAATCTTGATAACATAGACTTGTTATTCATAGATATAGAATCCATAGCTCCTCTTTAGGAGTTGTTGATATCCTCTTATATACGTTATCTTGTAATTGAAAAACTTAAGTGCTCAACCATTTGGATACATAGCTGTAACCAAATGTATACTGTCTTTGGATGGTAAGTTTTTCGATGGTGAGATAATGGAACATAAGATAAAAATAATCAGGAAGGTAAGATAGAATTTATCCTTAAGTCGATTATGAATAATCCTATGGGATACAATAAATTATGATATGTCATAGAGACTTAGCTATTTAGGCTTCGTAATTCTATATAGTTCGAAATTCAATCTCTAAGCTTGTAGTGGAGTAGTGTTAGAGTTTATAATTATGGAATATATATCCGGGATATTGGGTTTCATAATTATTGGAAGCTTAAACTATATAGGTCCATCAGGTCTTCTTTCCTAGCTCATAATAAATCTTGTAATGATGCGGCATGCTTTTCCAATAATTGATGACTTATGTCAAATTATCAGATTGGCTGAAATTTGGTAGGATTAGATAATTTATGTTTGTTTATCGATTGAATTAATTTTGTAAAAAGTTGATTCAAGATAAACTTGTTAAATTATTGGATCAGATAATTCATGTTTGTTTATTGATTGAATTAATTTTGAATAAATTAATTCAAGATAAACTTGTTGAATTATTGGGAATATTTATTTTCTTAGAGATTATCTAGATATGACTGTTTTGATCAGATAACTTCTTTATTGGGTTATTTGAATTAAAACTAAGGCTCTATCCTACGAATCTTGGGTAAGAAATAAAGATTGGCAGGGATCATTTATTATTAGTTCAGCAAGCTGATCTTCCAACTCGACCTACCAATGGAGTAAGTTTGACAAGCCAATCTACCAGTTCGGCCTACCAACCAAAGGATTTTTTATCACACATTTTAGACACGAATTTTATTTGATATTATAATGCCCCGAAATTAATTAAATAATATTAGTGAGTAAAATAGTGAATTAGTATGCCATAATATATTTTTTTAAACTTAATTTGACTACTTTGGTATATTTTTAAATTAATGTTACTTTTAGTTATTTTACGTTATTTTAATGATTCTTAACTATCTTAAACTATTTTAAGTTGTCATTTTGAATTTTTAAAGCAAGACAATTTGTTAAAACATCTGTTTTATAAAAATGTGAGTGGCACACAGTATTCGTACAGTAAAATCGCCCACTGTTTCCTTTATTTAAACTCACCTTTCTCTCTCTCTTTCACTCACTTCTCTCTCTCGTTCCCTCTCTTGCCCATCTTTCTCTTCCCCCTTTTTCTTTCATTTTCTCTCATTTTCCTCTCAAATTTTTGAATCTAAAATTAAGCTCAAGCTTCGGGTTAGTGAATTGAAAGCTCGGGAACACGATTTAGCAACTACAACTTCGATTTAAAGCTTCGATTCAAAGTTAGTTTCAAAATTTCTAAACTTTTCTAAATTTTTCAAATTTCTTAGTATTTTAAAATTTAAGTTTTCCTAAGCTTAGAAACCATCAATCTAGGTTAGAGGATCTTAGAACGTTTAGAATCTATGCTTTGTTTGATCAAAAAGATATTTAAATCAAGATTTTTTATTTTTCTTTATTTTTGGGATTTTTCAAGATTTTTCTTTAAAACTTGTTTTAATGCAACAAAAAGTAATCTATTATGTTTCTCTATCAACTATGATCATTATTCATGCTTGGAATTTGAGAAAACAGGTTGAAATTGAAGATTTGGGCTCGAGAGGCCGAAACCCATGCCTGAAAAATTCTGTAATTTTTTTAGATTGGCAGGCTAAAGTTTATGTTCGGCAGGCCGAAGTTCATGAGTTCGATAGGCCAGATTCATATGACCGGTAGGCCAGACCTGAAAAAGTTTTACCGACCAGATCTAGCTTTTTGGCAGTTCAGCCAACCGAACCAGGGGACTGGCAAGCCAACCGACCATGCTAAGATTTTGTGATTTTTCATCCGTTTTTATTGTTTTGAACCCTGATTAAGGTTTCAACCTTATAAAATGATTTAAAAATACAAATGGCACACTAAGACACCATGAGACACTTTAATGACATAGAATACCTTAAGCTAAATACTGATAGACTTAGTTATTTTATATTTAAGGTAGTTCATGGTTCTGCAGAGTTGACGTGTAGCGGATTGGAATTACAGTGTGAGACACTAGCACGAGTATTGAGGTAGGACTTCTACCCTCTTCTTGGTAACCTAGTTTTAAAATGATTTTGTCCTAAAAAGGATTTTCATTAAAAATATTTTCAATGATTGTTTGAAAGGGGATTTCATTGACTGTTTTTATAAATAGTAGACTTAGGAGATTTTCATAATAAACCGCGTAATGAATGTAAATGAGAATACTTGGTAAAAAGAGATTTTAATAATTATAGAAAGATATGTATATATATTTTAGGGCATGATGCCATATTAGAGATCGGATCGTGTAGTGCGCGACCTTGGAGGCAGGTTCTGAAACCCAACTAGGCCACTTCGGTGGTGAATATTATGGTTTGCTCGTAAAAGATAAAAGGTACTTTCTAGACGAACTGTTTTTAATAAAATCTATTAAAATGAATTTATTTATTTAACTTTATTTCCTAACGTGAAGTTTTATTTAAAACATTTATCTGTTTTAAGATATAGTCCTACTAAGCCTTTCGTTCACCTTTTATTTGTTTTAAGATCTTTCCCCTTCTAGGTGAAGTTCAACTTAGGATTGGAGAGGAGTCCATAGACAGGACATTCGAGCAGTAGAAGAATCAAGTAGGTTATTTGAGTAGTAAAATCAAAGCATGTATTTTTTAACTTTTCTCTTTACTTTGGACTGTGGTTGTAATTTAATATTGTCTATACTATGTGTGTGTACAAAATGTGAGTTGGTAGGACCCATTCTTGTTTCACCTTATTTTTTTATTATTATTTCCTTATTGTTTATTCTGTTATTCTTACTTGCTTAAGTACTATAATTGCTCACTTTAAAAGGTTTTAAAATTATCACATCTTCTTAAATAATTTCTTAATTCTCAAACTCATGTTTTAACTAAATTTCTACTTAATTAACTTAATTAAACTGCCACGTTACTTCCCGTACTCTGGGGCATGATAGATATTGATCCTGATTTAAATTTTTGAAGCCATATCGGTTAAGGACTAATCTCTAGGCCCAACCTCTATAAATAGGGAGTGAGACTTATAAGTTATTTAGATCAGTTGAGGAATTAAGAGTGAGTTCTCTAGTTTGTAAGTCTCTGTAACTCCCTAAGAGCTATTGTTCACAAATCACGAACCTTAGTTTTGGGTTTCCTCAATTGGTTGGAAGAAAAGTCACCTGTGGAAGAGCTGTACAAGTATGCCCACACACACACCGGTCGTAGATAGAGAATAGCAAAGAAGGCTAGTTGGTTGAGGTCCCTCTACAGCGCCCTTCTCTTCATTGATTGAGGAATCTCTTTAGCAAATGAAGTTAGTAAGATCTGGTTAATTTATACATATAGTGTGTTAAACTTATGTTGTGAAAAATACTCTAGTATAAAAAAAAATAAAAAATTTTGCTGCGTACTATTTTTTCAACAGAACCACCGTACTCGGAAGAGGTCATACTCAGTGGTAGATTAGAGGTGACGAAGGTGGTCGAAGATTCGATAATGATATAGAGGAATATGGTTAGAAATGAGAGGGACAGTGGTTGAGAATGAAAAGGAGATAAAGGAGCCTAGGAAGGAGATATTTGATTAGAAATTTAGGTTTTAAAATTTAGAATTTTGAGTTAGATTTGATGAGGGGGACAATGGCTGAGATAAGAAAGAAAGAAAGAAGGCTGAGAAGGAGAGACCTGAGAAATTTGGGTTTAAAATTTGGCATTTTGAGTTAGATTTGATGTGGTAGGGTTTATTGTATCTCAATAACTTTACAAGTTTTCTCACTGTTAGATCAAAATCTAATGGCCTTAAGAAAATTCTCCACTAATGGATAAAAATGGTGCACTTTACAATAGAATCTCCCATTTTTTATTAAATGTTAGTGTCAATTTTCTTTTGTTTTGTCTTTTCAAAGGTAGGATAATTAGAATATATTTTCCCTTTTCTAATTTTTTTAATCCAAATTCATTTTCATTTTCACTCTTTTAATTGTAGAAGGAAAAAGAAACATGTGTAACTAAAAATACCAAGCTTTACATAAAACAAAAATTGCAAATTCAATTCTTAAATGGAATATTAAAAGAAATTGTCGATACAAAATAATCTTTACATATAAAAAAATAAGCAAGACAATGGTAAGACCCACTAAAATGTTCTTATAAATAATACTCATTTTTTTAGCTGTTGGATTTAATCCAATGGCTTAAAATATACAACTCCATCAAATAACAATAGGGTTTCCCACATATAATCTAAAATAAAATTAAAATTAAAAAACCTAATAATTAACAAAAAAAAAAAAAGAGAAAAGACTACTCCAAAAACCCAGCATCAATAGCCACAGTCATGGCCCTTAGAGACGTTTTCATCGACAGCAACTGGGGAAAAAGGAAGGGTGCACTCACAGAGGAGGAGGAAACACTCCCAAGCGGTAAAACAGAACCTTGTGGCGGAACAATGGATCGACAAAGTGCGAGGTCGTAACCCTTGCAATCATTATTGAGCTCGCAACCCCAATGTTCTAGCCTCACAATGCTGCAAGCAATGGAAACCAAGTCGAGGGGGTGGGTACGTTGTGACCTCCAATGGCTGCTGGCAGCAAGGGAATTATGTGGGTATGTCAAGGAGGACAAGATTTGCCTCTCACGATGGTGTCACGATCGGAACGCTAGCAACCATCGACATCAAGCTGTGTCACCCTCTTTGCATCTCTGATGAGGTGGAGAACTCCGTCTAGATCTAGTAGTGACCTTTGACACTAGGCTGTCACTGGAGAAGAAGGGTGCCCTTTAGATTTTCTTTTTTAAGAATTTTGTTTCAAGTCTTTTTTCAATTTAGACCTTTTTTTTTAGATTTTGGTTTTTTTTTACAAAAAAAAATTTGGTGTTTTTGAACTTATTAAACTTTTGGTGAGCTCATTTGTTTTACACAATTGGATCCAAATCTAATGGATAAAAACGGGTCTCATCTATAAGACTTTTTTAGTGGGTCTTACTTTATAGCTTTGCCCATGAAGAATAAATCAGATCCTTAGAAATATATTCTGTTTTTTTGGTCAACTTAATAATACCATTTTAGGTCTATTTAAATGAGAATTAACTAGAAAAATTTCTCATTTTATAAAAGGATCTCTCTGGTTGCACGTCCTCTGGATAGGTATAGATTAAATGATGTAAAGCTAATAGATTAATAACTAGTCCGATGTATGATGTCTTACATGTATTCTTTTGAGGATGCACTGATTCGTTGCAATATTTGTCACGCTCGCAACAACCAAGGCAATAACGATGGCGAAGGTGATCATCATATGAGCTTGCTGATTGCCATTCTACTTGAGAATTTAGCGATGAGTCTTGCCGTCAACTGATCCCACCAAAAAGATATCGGTTCATGGTGGAGGAAGCCGCCGATCTTCACATATCGTGAACCAATGTCATGCGATGACAAATAGAAGGATTAAGACAAAAAAGGGAAGAGAAAAGGGGTAGAGAAAGAAGGAAGATGGAAAAAAAAAAAGGAAAAAAAAAAGATAAAAACTTATTAAGAAGGTTTAAGTTGAAAAATAAGGTTCCCTTCAAAAAGAAAAAGTTCGGAAAATAAGGTGTTTTAAAACTTAAGGTGGCCTATTATTTCATATTATTTTTTAGTTATTGGAAATATACTATTTACTTCCAAATGTTTTATAATTTAGTCTATTTGTTATAATTTCTCTTGATTTAACTTCTTCCTTCATAGATGTTATGTCGTGTCACTTAATCTAAATGGTTGAGAGTAGAAGGAACAAAAAGTACATTTTGAAAATAAATGCGTATGAAAAGTATAAAAAGAAAATTCCCTAAAAAAGATTAAATCAAAAACAAAAAAATTCAATATTAGAAAAAGTTTTTAAAAATGAACCAACTACTTCCTTCATAGATGAATCTAGAGGAACATATATTATATATTTATACCGTACTATATTTGTTACTATTAGAAATTTGATTGCATAAGGTATTTTCTTTTTAATTTTTTCTGTTTTTTTAACATGACTATACAATTTGCACTTCTTTTAAACAAAATTTGGTAGCTATAATTTTACTCTCTATCTTTTTTTATCCTCCACGATACATTAGCACATATATCCCCACTCAGAAATCCTTGATTGTACAATCATGTACATAAACGGAATATATAATATCACACATGTAACGTGTAATTTAAAAACAAAGCATGTGCCCACCTTCTAGTATAACAAAATCTCGGTTATGAGTTAATACATAACAAAGATTTTAAAACATTTTAAGAATAATAAAATTAATTTCATTAAAAAATTATTATATATTTAGTGTCATATCTTCTAAAATCAAGTTTTATACCATTCAGTTTGCAACCCTTACTAAATTTCAATTAAATCATGGCAATTTTGTCATGTAGCAGTGTGATTTTTATAACTTAAAAATTGCTGAAAGTGATTTTTTTGTTTGATTTTGATTTTGCTTTTGTTTTTTTCCCTCATCCTTTGAGATACGTCACTTGTGCGTGCTCATGGCTTCTGCAGGGGCCGCACTTTCACTGTAATTTAGTCGGACATGCAAAGCATGAGGGAAATGACCATGTATCCTTTTCAAATGGTCCCTCTATGTGGGATCAATGTACTTTTTTTAAGACCAATAGACCAATAGACCAATAGAATTATTTTTTGTTTGAAGAATCAATTGGAATATATGTTTTAAGCTTAAGAATTATAGCATGTTAGAGTTTTATATTGTATTAATTTTTTGCTTTTTACTATAACCGTTGAAAGTTTTGCACTGTTTATAGTTGTAATTGATGGGTTAGAACTAATTTCCCACACACCCTACTAGTCACAATCACATTTTTTTTTTAATAAATCTGATAATTGAGAAACAAATCAATACTAATACATTATTTTTTGTCACCTATTAGAAAAATCTCCTTTTGCAAAAACCAAAATTTTTGATGGAAAAGTTCCTTTTCCACTAAATCTAAGATGCATTTTGTTTGAGGCAATTTCTCTGTTGGATACCGTAAAAATAACCCATTAATAGGTATCTTTTTTCAGGGATTGATTACAAAAATTCTTCCAGCTCAACTGTAGACTTTGTAACACTGTGTCATTTAAATTTCAAAACGTAATATGCATTTCATCTAAACTATAAAATATTAACAAAAAAGAGAAAGAACCTTTTTGTTAGAACTTTTAATAAAACGTGGTACATAATATATGAGTACTTTGATAACTCTATCATGTCTAAAACTAATTTAAATTTATCTAGTTGATAAATTTAAAATTTTAATTGTTAAAAATGTATAATAAAAAGCCTTAAAAGTTTTTAAAAACAAATAATCTCTCCTTTAACTTTCTTGTGGTCTATACCAGGATAAACTAATAGAGTAATGGTTCACTAAAATGTTTGACGATCCCATTATTTGTGTAATATTATATCATTTTATGCTCAAAATCATAATTCAATGAGTTTTTTTATTAATATTTCATATATCAATGGGAACAAATGTTAAGTTTTGAAATTTAGAGGAACAAATATTATGTTTTGAAATTTGAAAAGTATAATATTATAAGGCTATAGTTGAGAGAGAATTTTTATAATTAACTATTATTTTAGTCCTCAAATATGTATATATAAAAAAAAGTGAAACAAATCAACTATAATGGCTTGAAAGCATGTATTATAGTTGGGTCCGTTTGAAGAAAGACCCTTTGTTTGAATTTCTCCAATTCTGAAGAATATTTATAGGGGATACTATCTAGATAAGGGTTGAAGAAAAAGTGAATAATTGAAGTCGTAATCGAAAAGAATACGCAATAAAACTCCATAATGCGAGTGGTGGTGCATGGTATATAAAGTTAGGGGCAATATGTGACCCTTGCTCATTCTATAAGCTAAGTGAGAGCACTAGCACTATTATTAAGGGATCCAGATCTGGACCAATCCAAGTGCCAACTTTGCACCCCACAATCTTTGCTAGCTAAGTGGTCCACAAGCTATCAGTTTCTTTGGTCCCTTGTCTTTCAGTGGCGGACCCTCGTATTGTTGAATAATAGCGCGTGTTTTCATCCAACTTTTGAGGTTTTAATTTTTTACCTTAAAATCTTTTAGAAATTTTAATTGTATTCTTGTTTTACAAGAAAAATTATAGTTGTGCGCTATAAAAAATTTGGAATTTATATCATTGTGCTCCTATTCAGTAATCAAAACATGTAACTATACTTGTTTGCAATAAAATCTATTAGTACTTTTTAACATAGTAGCCCTACTGACAAAAAAGTCTAGCTAAGCGACTATTGTCTTTTGGTGAATGGTTATGTAGAGTGGTTCCATTTGTATGTCTTTAGACTGATCCTAGTTTAGTTTGTCTTTCTGCTTTTCTTTTTGGTCGTTTCTTGCTGTAGCTTTTTGTGCTGCCTTGTTTTGTGTTTGTGTTTTCTTCCAGCTGGTTTGTTTTAGTTTTTTTGTGGGAGTGCATTGTTGTTTGCACTCTTTGTCCTTTCGGCTGTTTTACCGTCTTTTGTAGCTCTGGCTTCTGGTGTTTCTTAATGAATTCTTCATTTAGCAGGGAGGCAAAAAAAAATCCAGCTTCTGCATCTTCTTTATAATATTTCAATTATCAACACATTTTAATTGAAGTTTTATGATATCTTGAAAGTTGAATAAACTATTAAACTTGTATTTGGCTGATAAATTTGAACCGTCCACAGATTTTATGGCTTATAATCTCATCATTCTCACCAAATAAGGTTAGAGGATTACATGAGGTAATTTAGACACTTGTCATTCAAATTTATCGTTTCTGTAAAAATCAAAGACCAAACAAATTAATTTGTTTAATTTATATATAAAAGTAGTATAGATGAATAACTAGAATTTAAAAGTAATATCAAGCAATTAACTTTTAAAATCTTTGCAAAAAGTTTTGCATGCTATTTAATAGAAAAGATAAAGGCTAACATTCTCAGTTTTATAAAGACTAAATTTATTCATGACGTAGATGTTTAGCAACCTGGATAAACTCTTTTCAGTTTTTGATAGATTCTGAACTGATATATTCGTTTCACAACGAAATTCTGTGAGTTTTTCACTGAAAAGCTCGTTTTCCCTTGTTGAACTCTTGAAGATCAACATAGTACTGATGGAGCCAACTTTTAATGATAGTTACTATAATTTCCCGCTGCCTGACCAACCAATCTGGATCTGTCTTCTTTGCTTGAAGAATATCCAAGCAATGTGACCCTGCAAAATTATAAATATGTCTCAAGGCTCATTAAACTTCTACATATGCATACATATATATACATACGAATAAATTTACGAATACAATTCTATTCTCTACTTATGTACTAACTTTAGAGTTATTAATTCATTGGTAGATGTAACTTATCAATGTGACATTTTTTTAGACATCAAACAATAAAAACATGCAACTCATAAGTTGATAAAAAATTAAGATTAATGATGATGTCATAATATTTCATATGTATACATATATTGTTTTTATTTTCTCTCTTTATAACTTTGCTTTAAAATTCCTGATCATGGGAATCTGAATTCACTTGACACGCACCATTAGTTGTGGTTATAGCAAGAACACTTTTTGATATGTTCTCCAACACCCTAATAGCCAAAAAAAAAAAAAAAGTTAAGAAAAAGAATTAATTATTTAAGTCAGTGGATTTAGATTTATTTAGTAATAATTTTTTTGCCAGATAATTAATATTAATTGATATTTACCCGCCGCTGCTATAAGGGTCTCGCAGCCCGTTGGAGAAGATGATGTTGCTAGCAAACCTGCCAAGTGCCCGCGTTATATTCTGCAAAATTGAAGTTTTAATTTTGGTTCTAGAAGAAATATAAATAATATCATGTAATGCCCTGAATATAGTTAAGTAATATGAGTACATAAAATGGTGAATTAGTGTACCATAATATATCATTAAATTTAATCTAACTATTTTGTGATATTTTTAAATTAATGTTATTTTTAATTATTTTATTTTAATCATTTTTAATTATTTTTAATATTTTTATTTGTATTTATTATTTTAAATTTTGATACAAAACAATTTATCAAATATCAAACACGTTCCGTTTGAAACCTATATGCTACACACGGTTTCCTTGTTGGAAACCACCCTTCCTTTGTTTTCTTTAATCCCTCCTCTCGCTCTTTCTTTCACTCACTCTCGCTCGCTCTCTCTCAACACACACTCTCTCTCTTTCTCTCCCACTCACTTGCTACCACCCTCTCTTCTCTCTCTCTCTCTCAAATTTTGATTCAAAAACTTCAAGCCAAAGCCTTCCTTTTGCTTGATTGAAGCTAAAGAACTAGGATTTAAGCCCTGAATCTTCCTCAAACATCAAATCTAAGGTTAGTTTTTAAAATTTAAAACTTTTTCTAATTTTTCTATTTACTTTGTATTTTGAAATCCGAGCTTCATTGAGCTTAGAAAACCTTGAATCTAAGTTAGTGGAACCTAAAACATCTAGAATATAGGCTTGGTTTGATGAAAAATGGATTTAAATTAAGTTTTTTCATTTTTCCTCTATTTTTATATTTTTAGATTTTCTTGAATTTTTCTATACAAATCTTGTTTAAACTAGTTTTAATGGTGTTCTGTTATGTTTTTCTATCATGTATGAGTGTTTTTTATGCTTGAGAATTGAGAAAACAAGTTGAAAATGAGGATTTGACCTCGAGGAGGCCAAGATTCGAATTCTGGAAAATTTGAGAATTTTCTAGTTTGGCAAGCCAGATTCATAAGTCCAGCAGGCTGGACTTATACTTCAGTAGGCCAAACCTGAAAATAGTTCGACAGGCCGGTCTTGATTTGTTGATAGGTTGAACTATGCAGTTTGACAGGCCAGACTAAGGAAACTAGCAGGCTTATTGGGTTTTGCAAAAATTTGTCATTTTTCACCTGTTTTTACTGTTTAAACCCCGATAGAGATTTTAATCTTACAATATGATTTTATGGACTTAAATAGCATACTAGGACACCATGGGATAGTTTCGCAACATAGGATATCTTAAGCTAGATACTGATAAACTTAGTTTATATTTGAGGTTGTTCATAGTTCCGTGGAGCTAACGAATAGTGGATCGGGACTATGGTATTAGACATCAGCATGGATATTGAGGTAGGACTTCTACCCCCTTCTTTAGTAGCCAAGTTTTTAAAATGATTTTAGCCTCAAAACAATTTCTTTCATAATATTTTTCAATGATTAATTGAAAGAAGTTTCTATCAGTTGTTTTCATGAACAGTAGAATGAGGTGATTTTCATAATGAGCCGCATAATGAATGTAAATGAATATACTTGGTAAAATAAGATTTTAATAACTATAGAAATACATAGATGGGTATGATGCCATATTTACATATTGGGTCGTGTAGCATGTCACCTTGGGGGCAGGTTTCAAAACCTAGTTGGACCACTACGATGGTGATAATTATGATTTGCCCAAGAAAGATAAAAAGGTACTTTTTGAACGAATTGATTTTGGTAAGATTAATTTAAATGAATTTATCTATTTAATTCTGTTTTCTAATTATTTTTCTTGAAAGATAAACTTTTATATATAATTTATTTATCTATTTTAAAGCATAGTCCTACTGAGCCTTTCACTTACTTTTTATTTGTTTTCCAATCCTTTCTCCTCTCTAGGTGAAATTCAGCTTAGAATTGATGAAGAGTCAACCGACCAGACTCGCAAGTAGTAGAAGACCTCGAGTAAGTTATTTGTATTAAATAATTAAGGCATGTATCATTTCAATTTCTTTTTATTGAACTGTGGTTGTAAATTTAATTTATGTCGCTATTATGTGTGTGCACAAGTTGTGGGTCCGATGGGACCTAACACATTTTTTCTTTATTTTATTTTATTTTATTTTCAGCCTGCTTGTTTTATTATTATAATAATCATTTTAAAAACTTTCAAATAGTTACGTTTTTCGTGATTAATTAAATTCTTTGATTTGTGTTTTATTTAAAATTTGACTTAATTAACTTAATTAATCTACCACGTCATCTCCCGTACTCCAGTGCGTGACATATCAATCACTGAGACATATTTAGGATTGTAAACCAACTAAAAGTAATTCTAAAATGACTTTAGCTAAATTTATAGTTTGTTTAGGAACTTAGCTTGAACTAAAAAAAAAAAGTTTAAACTAGTTTTGCAATAGTAACAATTTAAATTGTTACAGTGTTTTACATTCAAATTATTAGTTTGGACTATATTCTTAAACAAATAATTTCACGTTGTATTTGGTACAATCGATTATATATTAAATACTAGGTACTGGTACCATTTAGCAAGTTCCATTTGGTATTAAATTCATAATCCTACAATTCTTTATTTTTTTATTATTAAAGAGCAACGACAGATATCATGAAATTTTGTTATAATTACATAATAAAACTATGCGTGTCAAAATTTTATGGATTTTATATTCTAGCAAATTATATTTTCTTATTGTATATTATGTCATAGAAAAAGTTGAATAATAATAATAATAATAATAATAATAATAATAAATACAGACATACTTTGCCTCCATAGTAAGTAGTGACCCAATGAGGGCGTGGAGGAACGCCATAAGTTGCCTTGCAGTCCTTGATGAAGTCTTTTAGTACGAACGGGGAAGGCGGAAACAAGTATTGTTGGTGATGCCTATGGGCATCACCATCTCACTGCAAGTCCATATGTTTACAAAAACTGGTCACAAAATATTCTCATGCATATCCACGTGTAAACGTGGGTGGAATCACTGAACTAATAAGGTGGAGTAAATATAACGGTGTAAAATTTAAAAAGGAGAATACATAATTTTTAATAAATTTTATATATAAAATTTAAAATTAAAAAATTCAAGGAACGGCTATCCACCCTCATCCAATAGGTTCGCACTTGCATGTAAACAATATCTTCACTGATGTAATATTGACTAATATTTTTACTATTTTGTAAAGCATATAACTTGTAATGCTATCAAATATAAGTTGTAATCAAAAAATATTTGCATGCATAACCTAACGATAAAAATTGTATTGAACTTTACCTAAAAATAAAAAGTTAGAATTCCTGCACCCTAAGTTTAAAAACAACAACAACAAGAAGAATAATAATAACAATAATAATAAAGTTATCAAGGAACAAAGATTTCAATGAATATTTATTTAAATATCAATTCCTCCTTTTTTGGTTCCTAAAAATCGTTCCATTAAAGAATTTTCTACTTAAAAAATAAATGTAAGTTGAGTGTTACTAACGGATCTAGACATCATCTAGCTGATCTTTTTCTTTTGTACGTTTTCCTTTTAACGCTCGACACACTTTTTTTTTTTTTTTTTTTTTTGGGTGTGGGGTTGGTATATTTCAGGAAGAGATTTTAATTATATGGCGCACGTGTATGGAGAACAATCGTGCAAAATGCAGGCGCACAAAACTCTTATTTCATGATTTGTGACGATTGCAAGCAAACATTTTATGCCAACAAATTGATCTAAGCCCCACATTCACCACAACTTTCAAAAAGCAGATATTCCAGCGCATCTGGAGAGAACTCTTTAGTTACTTGATGTTTTTCTTTAAAGAAAAATTAAAATTAAAATGGAAATGTTACGTTTTCGTATCAAAATTCAAAATCATCATTAATCTTATTATTATTTTTTTAACTTAAAAGGTGAGGATTCGAAATCTTCACCTTTAGACTGAGTCAGGTATAATCAAAATAGATAGAGATTGAAAATGATTTCAAACAATTTACATATTAAAACCTACAGATTCTTTTTCAATTTACACAAATAAATTCGCCTATTAATTTTTTTTTTTTTTTTGTGGTGGTGATCTACACCCTCCAGTTTTCGGAGCCCATCACGAGAGGTGCGAACCCTTTATATAAAGGGCCCCTCAACTCCCACAGGGTTTATCCGACTAATCTGGAGCCGACTCATGTAGAGACCCGAAGGCGGCAAGAGTCTCCCAGCACTGGTAGCTACGTTCATAAGGACTCGAACTCAAGTCGCTTGTTTAAGCGAAACAACCTCCTGTCAACTGAACCAACTAAGTGTTGGTAATTCACCTATTAATTTAATAAAGTAAAAAAAATTACATATTTTAGTTTTTTTAGTTGCTCCTATAAACTAAATGACTTGATTTCATATGATTATCAATCATGACCAAAACTCACATTAAATAATTAGCACCATACCAATTTTACCCATATTAATTACAATTTCAGTTAAAATTTTGGTGTTTATTTCTTATTAATTACTCCAATGTCCTAAATGGCTTCATTTCAAATGATTGTCCATCATAAACAAACTCTTATTAAATATTTACTATCATACCAATTTTACCCATATTTATTACTGTTTTCCAATCATAAGTTTGGTATTGTAAATTATGCGGTTTCCAATTTAATTTCTTATAAATTATTTGATATAATGAATTGATTTCCTTGATTTTTGTCCCTAAAATATTTGCTTGAACCGCTTCACCTAAGTGACATTAGAACTCCACGCACATCATAACTGAACAAATTTTTGGCATATTCATTTCGTGTGTGTGTGTACGTACTAATAGTCAAACAATTAAAATAAAATGAAAAAAAAATTATATTAAGTACCTGCCATCTCCAGCCCACGTGTGTTTCAGAAAGGTTTCGAGGTTCATTGACATACAATGGCCCCTTATCATAAGATTTAACGCCTGAGAATATTTTGCCAAGAATATCATCATCACCATGATTAGCTCCATCAATTCCTCCACAGACCAGATTGACTGGATAATCTGGTGGAGAATTGTACTGTGCAGCTTGTGCATAAAAATACTGCGGGTAAACTTTTAGCTCCGAAGAATCGTTCAAAGGCCTAAATTCATTTTGTATATAGAAAATTTAGAAAATCATACAAAAAAATAACTTTTTCTTTTAGCTTTAGATCATAATGTACCCATATGGTCACACTATTATGATGTGCTAAAATAAATTTTTATACATGTAGAATTTTACGGCAGGATATGAAAAAAAAAAACGACGATCTTTAATATTAAGATGCAATTTGTAAATAGAAAATTTTTTAGAAACTCATGCAAAAAAAAAACAACACAATTTTTAGCCTAGTTAGATCATAATTCATTTGTTCAAATATGATCATACAACTAGCATGATGTGCTAAACGAAATGTTTATACCAAAGTAATATTTTGTTGTAGGATATGAAAAATTACAGGCAGGACACGATTTTTAATACTAAAAATTAAATATGCAGCTTTTTACAGCAAATAAAGTATGACAATTTAAGGGAATGATTATAAACCGCATCATGGCAATAGGGTATTTCTTTTCATACCTTTTCAAAAACATCTTCTAATTATCGTTTTTTTAAAATTAAAAAAAAAACTACTTTTAATTTCAATTACCGGCACGTATTGAATTTTTCACTCAGTAGTGAAAGGCCATTTGGCGAAGCAGCAACTTTATCGATTTCAGACCATGATTTTTGTATGGTCTCATAGCAACTCTCGCTAGCTTCCTGCGCAAAAATATTAATGGAAATTATATAAATCAACATATACATATAGTTGCTTTTAATAGTTACATTTCCAATAGTCACATATCTACAAAAGATATTTTAACAATATGTGACGTGATAAAAATTTAATTTCATTAATTATTATAAATTTTTTTTGTCAATTGTCCATTTTATTACAATCGTAAGATTTTATATCAAATGGCTAGTAGTAACAATATTCATTTAAAACATAACCATTAAAATCAGACCAATATATATGTGTATGTATGATAGCATTGATTTTCAGAGAAGTTAAAAGGTGAAAGAATTGGAATATGCAATTTAATTACTCTGAAGCCCTTGGTGACAATGGAGTAATATCCATCTTGTGATGTGATATTATCAAAGTAAAGGATTGGAGCCGAGGACGCAAGAGCTCCAAGCGCTATATGAGGATATTTCAGCCTAAACCATGAAGCTAACACTGCATAAAAAATTGACTAAAAAATTATTAAAAAATAAATGCTTTATTAAGGGGAAAAAATATCAATGCTGTTAAATTAAGTATATATTGATTAGGAGATTTTTGTGAAAGGAAAAAAATTATTTTTTTAGGGAGAAAACAATATCTTACTATAATATGGTTAAATAAATGTATTCTTCATAACGCATTTTTTATATTCCACCAAAGAATGTTTCCTATTAATTGTATTACATACATAATTTAGCAACTTATACCGTAAGGTGCACTTTCTAGTTAAAAAAAATAATAACAATAATCTAAAAGCAAAATCTAATAGTTGTCTTCTCAAAAACAAAAAATAAAAATAAAAGTAACAAAGCAAACTGGTCTAGCCCAGTTGGTAAAGATGAGGTAGGTTAAAGGGATGAATTTAAAGAATTCGGAGAACAACCCGTAGTATTGTGTCAAAAAAAAAAGTTTGTCCATCTTTTCTTGGAAAAAAAAAACTAGTTTTCCATTTAAATTTAAAAATTTTAAAAATTGGATGCCTGGTAATTTGTGCTATGAAATAAAGATTTAGGGGTTTGAATTTGAAAACTAACTTCCTCCATAAGATCCGCCTACAACAATGACGGGTGATTCTTCTGCATGGAATTGCTGCTTCACATGTAGAAGAACCTCTGCATAATCTGCTATAGCTTGAGCCGAGCTGAAATACCCCAAAGTGCTTGCATTTTTTAGTGCCTCTTCTCTTGACCCAAATGGAATTGACTCCCCATAATATCTATGCTGATCATGATCATTATTCACAAAATATATATACATATACACACACATATGTGTAAGTGTCATATATATCAAACACACATTGGTTTAAAGTTTACATATAAAATCTGAGTTTAGGATTAGTGTGCAAATTCATTTTTTTAAAAAAAATATATGGAAATTTGAATTAGCAAAAGAGTAATCAGGGACAGAGGAATTAGTTAAGGGCAGGAGCATAGTTGAACTAATAAGGTGGAACAACTATATGGATATAGAATTTTAGGGTTTTTATAAGGGACAAAATACAAGTTCTATACAAATTTATACACAAAATTAAAAAAAAAAAAAACCCTCATGAGGATGGCTACCCACACTTGTCCGTGAGTGGTTTCGCCCTTGAAAGTAATTAATAAATTCTAGAACACATGTATATATATGTGTGTAAGTACACATATGTATGCATAATTCTTGATTACTATTATTTCACTATAATATGATGTGCGTGCGTTATATATATTATATATATATAAATACATATACATAATACCTCTATGTAGACTAGGAGAGCTTTAAACCGAAGGGCGTTATCACTGAGGAATCCAATAACGGAGGGATCATCGTACAAAGGACTTTCTGCTCCAAAGTAAGCAAATATTGGTGCATTAGAGCCTTCCCAATACTTAGAGTTCACAACATATTTTTGTTGAAAAGTGGAGTAACTTTCGGGCTTATAATTGAAGTGATCGAGTGTTTGGTTGTAGAAAAACTTTTTATAATCTTCCGATGGAGAATCTGGCCACGACAGAGTTTCCGGGTCACGAAGGAACGTTTCGCGACGACCGATTGGACTTAGTCTCGGAATTTTATTAAACCTTGAAGCAGAAGAAGAAGAAGAGACTGTGGAGAAGAAAAATGGTAGATAGAGAAGTTGAAGGCATAAATGCCATGAAAAAATATGAGACTTCTTCATGGGAATGAATAGGGTTGAAGGGTTCGAGTCTTTTGCTTCTCCTTTACACACTTTTTTATATAGTGTTGTAATGTAATATTCTTTCTTTTTCTTTTTCTTTTCTTTTTTTTTCCTAATTTCCTAAGAAACTAATTTTATGCTTTCAAAAAGAAACTAATTTATTCTACATCGAGAGGAAATTAAAATGTTTTATTCCTTCGTAATCTAAAAGATAATTTACCATTCAGAAAAATATTTAAATTATCCTAGATACAAAGAATAGACAATTTGTTTTCCTTAACCGTATAACTAATTTTTTCTGCCAACAAAATCCTACCTGGAGGTCATACATTTCGCAAATGAAATGGTGATTAATTTATTTTTATATGTTTTTTATTAAATGACGTATCATTATATAGTTAGTTGGACACAATTTGAGGCATCAAAAATTGGACAAACGATTTGAGTTACTATAACTACTGGTACAAAATCAAGATTTGTTGTTTTAAGATTATTGTCCTATTTTAGCGTCTATTTGGCTGTTCGTATAGATATAATTTTCAGGAATGAATTTTCAAGCGAAAATATTACTGTCTTCGTTTTTTTTTAAAAGTAAAGTATTAATGATTTAATGATGCATATATGTATTGATATATTTTGTTCAATGCTATTAATTTACACACACCAATTTCGTAAACTTCTATATCTCGGGACTATCGGTCGGCAATTTCAATCTTTGGCTATCGGTTTTAACCAAGCCGCGCGCACATATTTACACGCATACATACATACAGATGGAGGTGGCAATAATCGTGTTCGTATCGTGTTCGTGTCGGCACGTTTACAGCACGACACATTTAGCCCAAACACGAACACGGCACGATTAATAAACGTGTCAGAAATGCAAACACGAACATGACACGCCTATGACACACGTAACACGGCACGACACGATTATTAAACGTGCCGTAATAGGTTGACACGATAACAACACGCATATGACACGTCTATGACCCAATTATTAAAAATTTAAAAAAAATAAAAAAAAAAAAATTTTAATTTTTTTTAAAAAAGCCAATAAAGAAAATTACACAAAAACACAATATCTAATTAATACTAACCTACTATAAATATTTCAAATATTTTTATTTTTGAGTTTAAATGTTATAAAAGGACAGGTCGTGTCGTGCCGTGTCAACACGTTAACGACCTGTTTAATTAAACGTGTTAAGACGTGTTTAGCATGTTAGTATGAATCCAGCTCGTTTATTTTCATATTATTTGTGCCAATCCATTTATAGCACAATTAATAAACATACAGTCCAAACCCGTTTATTTCGTGTCGTTTTCATATCGTGTCATCGTGCGTGTCTGAAATTGTCGGCCCTACATACACATACATACATATATACAAACACATATACATAGGGGAAACCAACACATATAGACTTAAGGAAACCTGATTGGAATCATTATTTGCTCCCTTCATATATTATTTTTTTTTTTCAAATATAGGAAAGGTTAATCTTTGAACGTATCGCCTATATTTATATAGTGCCGTCCTATTTTGGTGCTTCTACTTTTAAATGTCATTTTATTAATTGGATGTTTTTACTCATTTATAGGATACTTGGTAATCCAGTTTCAACGAAAAAAAATAAGTTTAATAGGTATATAGTTATACTGTAACTTTAAGAGCTTTTCATTGAAAAAAAATAAGTTTAATAGGTATATAGTTATACTGTAACTTTAAGAGCTTTTCATTATAAACTGTTCAAATTGATGAATCTGAACCATGTGCCATACTCATAGTTAATTTTTTTTTTGGCTTTGATTTTTTTGTTGACATTATATTTATAGTATATATATGTTTTCTTGCCTAGGCTAATGTTATACCATTTAGGATAAGTCTTAAGTCTGGCACCAGACCAATTTCGTATATATAACTTTTTTTGTCAAAAATATAATTTGGTTTATATATATAACTTTTTTTGTCAAAAATATAATTTGGTTTATACTTTCTGTAACACTTAATTTGTTGAAATATAACCTTTAATATTATATTTTTTAGACTGCATTTGTGAAATGTTACGTATGAACAAATTCAATATCACATAAGCCGATATTTTTTTAAGACAAAAGGTTCAAGTATCGGATTGGTTGGATACAAAATTAGATATATACCGACTCTATATATTTATCTCTATTGATAAAAGAAGCAGAGCCTTCAGTATAAAGTCATAATAATAATTTTGAAAAAAAAAAAATTGGAAAACGATGGTCCACGCTCAAACGAAAGCCTCTTTTTTCATTATTTTCTTTCTTTCTTGAGTTTTGTCACGCGCGTCTATTCCTTTTAGTGCGCATCGTAGTCAATCTAACTATAGGAAAACTTTGTTCTAAAAAAAAAAAAGGTTAGTTTTGTAAATAGTTCATGAAGTTTATTCTTAGTTTTAATTTTGTCTCTAACATTTTAAAAGTCATATTTTAGTCCTTAGTTTTTTGCTTTGCTTCAATTTCAGTCCCTCTGTTAGTTAGACGTTAAATATTCAATGGAAACTTTTAAAATGTCCGTTTTTAGTCCTTAATCTATTTCTTTGTTCACTTTTAGTTCCTCTGCTATAGCTAAGAGTTATTAAGGACAAAAATTTGAAAAATCTAAATTAAAAACTTAATATAATGATTTTGATACATGTAATTAAAAAAATTATCAGATTGTTAGTGAGATAAATTTTAATTTTTAAAAAATAAGTTGAATTTTTAATACCAGTATATAAGTGTTCAACTTTACCTTTTTTAAAAAAGTAAAGTTCATCTAAAAAAATATTAAATTGTTTTTTATTTTAATTACATAAATCCAAAATGATGTATTTAGTTTTTCACTTTATTATTATTTTTTTTGGCTCACAGAGTGATTAAAAGTAAAACAAAGTAATAGATTAGAGATCTAAGTAGAAACTTAAAAAATATTTCGTTAAATCTTTAACACCCAATTGACACATGGACCAAACCTAAAATAAAGTAAAAAATCAAGGACCAAAATAGGACTTTTAAAACATTATGAACTAAATTGAGACTCAGGATAAACTTAAAAAATCATAAGTGAAATTAACCCAATATATAACCATGGACAAGGAAAAAATTTATCTTCGAAAACTATATATATATATATACACATTGATCGAAATTTTCTCTCTAAATTCTCTCTAGAGTTCTTTCAAATGGCAAAAAATCCCTCATCATCCTGGTTGTTCTCTTGTCTCTATACGTTAGAGTAACTCACCTTTTTATAATGAGCCATTAGATTATCTTCATTTTTTTCTCCACCGTTCTTCATTTGACGTGGCGGTCCTACTTAAACCAGTGTGCTGTCGTGTATCAAAGCTGCATTTGACTCTTCTGTTTCCTGTCTATCATTGTTTTCAACTATGAAAGGTGCCGTTCAACTTAAGATTAACAGTGTCGTTTCAATTTTTTTTTCCTGTCTCTATAACTTCTATTATCCGGCAACGTCGCTTTATTTAATGATTTCTATTGCATCACACACATGGTAAAATAATCATGGAATTACAACATATTTAACCTTTAATAAGGGTATGTATTTTCTTAATTACTTTCATTAATGATTTTGTAAGTCGACGCATGATAAGATAAGAAATGAAATTACTCATTCCATTCATCTCTTTTTTAATAGGAAGTAGACACGCCAGTGAAAAAAAATAAAGAAATGTTACTTTCGTATCTTTCTACATTCTTTAGACCACTTATTTTAAGACCTTAATCACAAAAATACAAATCTAATAATAAACCATTGTCTTTTGTCTAGTCATATTGTCAATGCAGTTTTACATGTCATTTTTTTTAATGTTTGAATTAGGCTTAATCTCTTTTAGAGATATTCCACAAAAATAATATATGATATATTCGAATAACAATTCTTCAACATTTTAAATTTTTGCTCACATCCTTTTTTAATTCGTTTTATAATATAAAACTCTCGTATGCTATAATATCTTTAACTAAAACTGGTTCTAATCATATTTTCCTAATACTATGTCAAACATGACACATCTATTAATCAAGTCAACACCGAATGAATTTTAAGTTGTGTTCTGTGATATGTACTGTGATATCAAACTCAAATGGTCACCCATGTCCACTCATTAATTTTGGGATAAAAGAAAATTGTGAATTAAAAGTTTACCAGGAAGAAACTTTATATGTGTCTTATTAGTTGAATGATTCAAAAGCCGATCGGTCCCGTAATTCTCGGACTTAAGAGCTTTAATTAGAACGACACAACAAAATGGTTGACTTTTTATGGCTTTTCATTGGAGTCTTCCATCTATAGAGCAACCTTGTTCTTGTAACATAGTTAAGAGAAGTAGCTAATCAAGGAATCTTTTCATATCATTTTCAAATTAGGTCCTAGAACACTTATTTGTTATTAATTTTTAGGTCCAAGTACCAGTTATCCCGCAGCATACCTTGTCTGCAGGCAGGCATGCACATCATTGTCTTTTGTCTAGTCATACACATTAAGTTGACTACTACTTTGTTGCTGTCTATTATTCGTTGGATCTGCATATATTTTTTTACTAATCCTTATCATCTGGAAGACAATTTTATACATCAGTAGAGCAGGATGTTTTAATCATTTGGTTTATTTTTTAATGGTTTGATTTACGACTGAAAATAATTATATATTATATGTTACAAATTTTAACATTAACAATCGTAAATCGTAACTGTAAAACGATTTCATCACACCTCCTTTTAAATACAAACCACATGTAATTTTGAAATGACTAATATTAAATATTACTTAATGTTCGGTCTAAAAAAATACAATCTGATATAACCCTAAGTATAAGGTTGTCGAAGTAATAAAGCTCGATGCATTCGAGGTTGAACCCGTAGGGAAATAATCTTGCTAAGGTCCATTATATTTGTTATATTAATTAATTATTTATTTAGAAGCGTAAAAATATAAGGATTAATATTTATTATTTACAAAATATATTCAACATTTTACAGCATTTTTCATTTTCAGAATTTCGTCATAAAACTTCAATAACAAAAAATGTAGCTTAAATTAAAATGAAACTTTAATAATAAGTGCAAATAATTTAAAATAACTTTAACAATAATAACACTAATAAAAACAAATTAAAAGGGGTAAAACAGTAAATATAACAGAACTGAGGTTCAAAGGTTTTGTTTTGACAATTAACTTATACAAATTTTAGTTTTTCTAATTATTTATTAATTGGTTTAAGAATGCATTATGCCATCCTATGTCGACAATAAATCAAGCATTACTAAGCATTTTCTATGCCATTTTATGTCTATAATGCAGCAAAAACTCAACTTAATAAATGAGCAAAATTCCAGCATTACTTAACTTAAATAACAACCAAAATAATAAGTTAAGTATTTACTAAGTCATTCTCTGCCAATTGTAATGGGAACACCAACGACCATCGACGCCAAGCCGTACCGTCGTCTTCGCGTCTCTGGTGAGGTGGAGAACTTCGTCTGGATCTACTGGTGACCTTTGACACCAGGCTGTCACTGGAGAAGAAGGGTGCCCTTTGGGTTTTTTTTTTTTTTTTTAAGAATTTTGTTTCAAGTGTTTTTTTTCCGAGTTTAGACCTTTTTTTTTTTTGAGGTTTTTTTTAAAAGAAAAAATTGGTCATTTTTAACTTATTGAAATTTTGGCCAGCCCATTTATTTTTCACCATTAGATCCAAATCTAATGGACACAAACAAATCTCATCTATAAGATCTTTTAAGTGAGTCTTACCATAGCTTGGCCCATAAAGAAAAAATCATATACCATTTTAGATATTGTTAAAAGATAATTAACTAGAAAATTTTTTTAAATTATAAAAGGACCATTATGGTTGCACGTCCTCTGGACATGTATAGACTAAATGACGTAAAGCCAATAGATTAATAAATAGTCCGATGTATGATGTCTTACATATATTCTTTTGAGGATGCACTGATTTGTTGCAACATTTGTCACGCTCGCAATAACCAAGGCAATAACGATAACAAAGGTGATCACCATATGAGCTTGTTGATTGCCATTCTACTTGAGAATCTACCGGTGAGTCTTGCCGTCAACTGATCTCACCCAAAAGATATTGGTTCTGGTTGGAATAAGCTGCCGATCTTCACATATCGTGAACCAATCTCATGCGATGACAAATAGAAAGATTCAGAAAAAAAGGCGTGGAGAAAAGGGGTAGTAAATTAGGAAGATAGAAAAAAAAAAAAGATAGAAAACTTATTAAGAAGGTTTAAGTTAAAAAATAAGGTTCCCGTAAAAAAAAAAAAGGTTGGAAAATAAGGTTTTTTAAAACTTAAGATGGCCTACTATTTTATAGTTATTGCATATATACTATTTACTTCCAAATGTTTTATAATTTAGCCTATTTGTTATAATTTCTCTTAATTTAACTTCTTCCTTCATAGATGTTATGTTGTGTCAATCTAAATGCGTATGAAAAGTATAAAAAGAAAATTCCCTAAAAAAAGATTAAATGAAAAACAAAAAAAAATTCAATATGAGAAAAAGTTTTTAAAAATGAACCATCTACTTCCTTGATAGATGCATCTAGAGGAACAGGAAGTCTATATTTATACCGTACTATATTTGTTACCATTAGAAATTTGAATGCATAGGGTATTTTCTTTTTAATTTTTCTATTTTTTTTTAATATGACTATACAATTATACCTCCTTTAAACAAAATTTGGTAACTATAATTTTTTTCTCTATCTTTTTTTATCCTTCATGATACATTAGAACATGCATCCCCATTCAGAAATCCTCGATTGTTCACTAATATACATAAACGGAATATATAATATCACACATGTAACTTGTAATTTAAAAACCAAAGGACGTGCCCACCTTCTAATGTAACAAAATCTCAGTTATGAGTTGAAACATGACAAAGATTTTAACACATTTTAAGAATAATAAAATTAATATCATTAAAAAATTATTATATATTTAGTGTCATATCTTCTAAATCAAGTTTTATACCATTCAGTTTGCAACCCTTACTGAATTTCAATCCAATCATAGCAATTTTGTCATGTAGTAGTGTAATTTTTATAACTTAAAAATTGCTGAAAATGTTTTTTTTTTTTGTTTTTATTTTTGGTTTTTTTTACCCCCTTATCCTTTGAGATACGTCATCTGTGCGTGCATCATGGCTTCTGCAGTGGCTGCACTTTCACCGTAACTTAGTGGGACATGCGAAGCATGAGTGAAATGACCTGGTCCCTCTAAGTGGGATTAGAGAAAGTCTTTTCGGCTCAAGGGCTGGGCGATATAGTGCTACTTGGAGGATTAATGTACTTTTTTTTAAGACCAATAAGCCAATAGAATTATTTTCAAATGGTCCCTCTGTGTGGGATTAATGTACTTTTTTTTAAAGACCAATAGACTAATAGGATTATTTTTTTCATTAAAGAATAAGTTGAAACATCTATTTTAAGTTTAAAAGTTATAATATGTGAGAATTTTATATTGTATTTACTTTATGTATTTTATTATAATTGTTAAGAGCTTTATATTATTTACAGTTGTAATTGATGGATAAAAACTGATGGCCCAAACACTCTACTAGTCTCTATCATATATTTTTTTTTTTTTACAAATCTGACAGTTGAAAAACAAATAAATTCTTTTATACCTATAAGAGAAATCTCCTTTTGCAAAAACCAAAATTGTTTTGATGGAAAAGATCCTTTTTTTCAAATAAATCTTATATGTTTTTTTTTTAGGCAATTTCTCTTATGGATACCATAAAAGTAACCTATTAATAAGTATTTTTGTTCAATCATTGATTACAAAAATTCTTCCTGCTCAACTATAGACTTTGTAACACCGTGTCTTTTGAATTTCAAAATGTAACATGCGTTTCATCTAAACTATGAAATATTAACAAAAAAGAAAAAGAACTTTTTTGTTAGAACTTTTAATCAAACATCGCACATAATTAAGATTTGGTACATAATATATGAGCACTTTGATAACCCTATCATGTCTAAAACTAATTTGAATTTATAAAGTTGATAAATTTAAAATTTTAATTGTTAAAATAAATAATAAAAAGCCTCAAAAGTTTTTAAAAACAAATAATCTCTCCTTTTACTTTCTTGTGGTCTATACCAAGATAAAATAATAGTCTAATAGTTCACTAAAATGTCTGACAATCCCATTATTTGTGAACATTGTATCATTTTATGCCCAAAATTATAATTCAATGAGTTTTTTTGTTAATATTTTATATATCAGTGGGAACAAATGTTATGGTTTGAAATTTAGAGGAACAAATATTAGGTTTTAAAATTCTAGGAGTATAATATTATAAAGCTATAGTTGAGAGAGAATTTTTATAATTAATTATTATTTCAGTCCTCAAATATGTATATATAAAACAGTAAAACTAATCAAATATAACGGCTTGAAAGCATGTATTATAGTTGGTCTTCATTTGAATTTCTCGAATTCTGAAGAATATTTATAGGGTATACTATCTAGATAAGAGTAGAAAAAAAAGGTGGATAATTGAAGTCGTAATGGAAAAGAAAACATAATAAAACTCCACAATGCGAGTGATGGTTCATGGTATATGTTACACCCCAAAGTCCGGGTAGTAACGTTGAGGATTTATTTAGTTAATTAAACTAAAGTTTTTATTAACATCACCAATTAAATGATTTGGATTATTTTGAGAAACGTGATAATTTTGAAAACATTCTAAAACATTTATCGTTATTTTGAAACAGTAAAACATAAAGTAAAATATTAAAGATAATTATACATAAGCCAGGCCCCACTGGACCTACATTAGAGCACACACATGGTATCGACAATAAAATAATACAATTACAGTCTAAATAAAAAGAGATAGATATTAAAATTATACATGCCTTAAATTAAATAAAGCAAAAACCCAAAACAGTATTCCTATGACTCACTTGCTGCCCTGTTGTCTCCTTGTCAATTCTAAGCTACAATTCACCTATGGAAAAGGGGTTTTAAAAAGATAAAGAAAGTATGAGCGGAAAGCTTAGCAGGACTAAAGGTTTAGAGAACATTTAATTGAATATAATATTCTATTATAGAGAAGAGTTATAAAAATAATAAATTGAAATTCGTTAAACTCATACTTACCATCTTGCTCTTTTTCATCCAAATCTAATCTAGCGTTAAGCTTTGAAAACATTAAATCAAGGTTAGATCTGTTATAACATAAAAATTATAAGATACTGTAGATAGACTCATAAAATTTGTTCTTACCATTAATCCATTAGTCATACGTAAATTTGACTTATTATTTAATTTTTGACAAAGCCATCATAATCACCATCGTAGTGGCTCAGCTGGGTTTCAAGACCTGCCCTCAAGGTCGCACTCGTCAAGACCCGATCTTGTGGATGGCATCATGCTCTTTTGTTTCCTTCTGGACGGTGCTAATAACATGTCCGGTATTATGTTATTATTTAGGTTTCACCTTACCGAGTATTCTCATTTATATTCATTATTTGATTCGTTATGATCATTTGTTTTTCACCAAGTAATGAAATCACTAAGTAACCCATCTCAAATTATCTCTTGAAACTTATTTTTAAAAGACATCACTTTGAAAGAGGTTACTTTGTGGAAAACAAGTTGAAGGATTCTTTGAGGCCAAAAACATTTAAATCATGCTATCAAAGGAAGGGGTAGAAGTCCTACCTGGAATCCTGCATCATATCCTAGTACTGCAGCCTCAGTCCGCTATACGTTAGCTCCACGAAACTATGCACAACCTTAAATGTAAACTGAGTCCATCAATATTTACCTTAGGGTATTCTACATTACTTAGCTACTTCATGGTGTCTTAGTGTGCCATTGAAGTTCATAGAGTCATTCTATAAAGTTAAAAACTTCATCTAGGTTTAAAATAGTGAAAATGAGTGAAAAACGGTTATTTGTCATAACTTTGGTTAGCCTACCAAACTGTCCATACCAGCTTACCGAGCTACATATTTCGGCTTATCGGTCGTACAAAACTGGCCTGTCGAACTTTTCCAGGTTTGGCCTATCGATGATATGAATCCGGCCTACCGAACTCATGAATCTGGCTTGTTGATATTCAAGATCGGCCTGCCAAATTGAAAAATTTTAAAAAGTTCTAGATTTCAAGTCTCGGCCTCCCGAGCTTGAAATCTTATTCTAAACCTATTTTCTCAATTCTCAGATATAAGAAACATTCATAGATGATAGAAAAACATAATAGAATGCATTTAAACAAGTTTAAACAAGATTTACATAGAAAATCTCAAAGGAATCTGAAAATAAAAAAAAAAGGAAAAATATGATCCAATCCATTTTTTGTGAAATCATGCCTAGATTCGAGTTGGTTTAAGTCCCACTAACTTAGATTAAAGGTTTCCTAAGCTATAGAAACTCAGATTACAACATTTTAAACAAATTGAAAAATTTGGAAAAAAGTTTTGAGAATTTGGAAAATAACAATCTAACCTCAAATCCAAGCTTGAAATCAAGTTTGTGGAGGCTCAATCATTCTCCTTAGCTTCTAATCCAGCTGAAGATCCAAGCTTGAGCTCAATTTTGAAACAAAATGTGAGAAGGAAAGAGAAAGGGTGATGGGCAGAGAGAGAATAGAGAGAGAATGAGAGAGGGAGAGCGTGAGAGAGTGTGAGAAAGAGTGAGTAAGGCAAAGAAAGGGAGAGAAAATAAATAGAGGAAGAGAGTGGTTTTTTGCAAAGTAAAAACCATGTTCCAACACATGGTTTTCTAAAAAGGGACATATTGAACATATGACAAATTTATTTTGTTCCAAAAATTTAAAATGACAATTGAAATAATAAAGAGTGATTAAAAATGATTTTAAAAGTAGTACTAATTTTAGAAATATTAGAAAATAGTTAAATGAAGTTCAAACTTGCATTATGGCACACTAATTCACTATTTTTTCACTAAGTACACTAAATTAAAAATCATGGTGTTACAACTCTCCACCCTTAAATGAAATTTTGTCCTTGAAATTAGAATCTGACCCATAAATAAATAGATGTAGATATAACTCCACATAGTTGATTCTAATTCCTAGGTTGCCTCATTAGCCTTGTGGTGCTGCCACACCACTTTCACTAACAGAACTTCACAGCGTCACAGATCTACCACTTGTCGATCGATAATCTAAATCAGCACTTCTTCGTAGATTGTGCCTTCCTAAATTTGTACATCATGAATCGAGACAATCTTGCTTGGTTTGGGTGGACATTTTGAAGCATTAACACACACGTGAAATACGACCTAAAAATGACAGTTCGAAAGGAAGACCAAGGTGATAAGTGGTCACTTTAACACGTTGAGAAATCTCGTATGATCCGACACACCTTAGTGCAAAATTCCTGTTCACACCGAAACATGAAACTCACATACACGGTGAAACCTTTAAGAAAACAGAATCCCCTATCTAGAGTTCTAGAGGTCGACATCTTCTATCCGCAGAACTCTTCTGCCTACTCTGAGCAGCTCTCAATCAATCACAAATCATAGTATTTTTTTTATTGCTCTCATGGGTTTCTTCGGGTCCAATAATGATCTTGTGTTTCAGTCCAGCCCAAACCACTAGCGATCAACACTACCGTCCACATGATGCTTCGAATGGTATCATCCTGATGTTTACTTGATAACTATTGTTGTACCCAACTCTGCTAGATGCAAATGTCTCTTCCAATTTTTGCTAAAATCCAATACATGCGCATGTAATGTACCCCTAAAAATCTGAATAACTAGGGTGAACTGCCTATCAGTTTGAAAAATAAAAAGCCACACTGGAACCCAAATATGTGCCTAAAGCTCCCTAGAAGCTCCTCTAAGAACTCGTCTCGAACATGATGACCTAAGGGTTAGAAATAGAGTGCATCGATTTCATCAACCTACTGACTATGACCCACGTCGCATCATGCCTATGCTCCATCCTCTGCAACCTAGGGAAGAAATCCACCGTGACATGCTCCTTTGTTGAAGCTGACCAATGTGCTTCTGATGCTTGGCTGCTAACTAGAGACAAATCACACATTTGGCTACGTACTCGAACATTTTCTTCATGCCTCTCCACTAGTACTACCTCTGCAAATCACGATACATCATAGTGCTCCTAGATGAATAGTGAATTAAGACTTGTGAGCTTCGTCTGTTAAAGCCTTCGCCACTCCCTCGATCGCAGGCACTACCAAACGTCCCATGAGATTAGAACGACCCATCTGTAGGAATTCTCTAGTCTTCAAACTGCTCCTGGATCTATATTCTCCTTCACTTCCCCTGAAGATGCTGGTCCTACCATTGATTTTGCTTTATCATTCGAACACGCGTTGGAGTTGAATTCCTAAGATATGCCGATACTTGAATCAAATTCTTCATCGTATTATAGTCCATCTTTGCTTACTATAGCATCTCCCTTCTAATTCTCTAATGCCAAATATACGTGGATCCCTAAAGACCTCCTGTCAAGCGGGTTTGCAGCTATGTTGGCCCTACCCATATGATACTGCAGCGAGAAGTCTTGGTCCTCCCTATATTCCATCTACCTCTGTTGCCTCAAATTCGAATCCCTCGAGTGAACAAATATCTTGAGCTTTTGTAATATGAGAAAACTTGAAATGTCAATAGCAACTCTAGATTCTCAAAGAGTGGGTCACTATGGTAGACTCTAACTTGTGTATAGGGTAGTCTTGCACGCAAGCAAGGCCCTGAACGCCGCAATCCACAAGCCATAGCTCGTCCATGCTGCTTCAACATACATCCGAGTCCTCGTTTTGTCGTATCTGTGTAGGCCTCATAAAGCTTGTCACTACTTGATATAGCTAATACAAGAACAGTAGTCCATCTATTCTTTAACTTTTGGAAAGCGTAGTCACGCTCTTTATCTTATCTAAACCCGACACTTTTCTTGATTACCTACATTGATGGAACTGCTATTTTTGAGAAATCCTTTACGAACTTCCAATAATACTCAGCAAGTTCTAAAAGCTATGAACCTCAGCGATGATCTTCGGTCGTCCCCATCGTACTATAGCCTCTATCTTGGACAGATCCATTGAGATACCCTGCTCAAAAATAATATGCCCTAAAAACTCAACTTTCTTGGCATGCAGCTGGTGCTTCTAGACCACAAATCTACCCTCGAGAAATATCATAAACTTCCTAGCCGGTCAAATAACTTATTGATCTTGGGCTGGGGATTCTCGTTCTTCACAGCAACCTGATTCAACTGTCAATAATCAACGCACAACTTGAGCATACCATTATGTTGACAAACAGAACTGGTGCATCCCAAGCTATCCTGAATATGTCCTTTATCCATAGATTCTTGAAGCTGTTTCCTCAATTCCCCCATCTCTGCAGGCACCAATTGATACGCTGCTATAGAAATTACAGCGATCCCTAGGAATAACTAGATGCCAAATTCAATCTCCTGATGTGATGCTAATCTAGATGACTCGTTGAGAAGACATCATTGAATTCATTAGCCACCGATGTTGCTGCATCTCTTCCTACGGCATTAGATTCCTTTCCTAGACCTCAAGAAGTATATACATATAGCATACTAAGTTTCTTTGTCCTCCTAGACATGTTTGTTTGTTTGTTTATTTTTTTTTTTGAGTCGATCACTCCTTGCTCGAGCATTACCATCATGGTAAACGACCATCGTTCTCCTATCAAACACTACGGTTACCTCCTTAAGGTGACACTCTATAGTTTCATTATACCTAGACAACCGGTCCATCCTTAAGATCACATTATAAGTACACATGGGGATTACAATCAAATTACTTTCTAGAGTCTCATTTCCAATCATTACCTTACAAGGCCTACGTATATGGTTTACACACTCACCCACCCCAGGGTGAGGTATTTGCCAAGGGTTCATTAAATTATTTTATTCCTAATTTCAAGGCATGCACAAATAAACTTGAAACAAGAGAATGAATGGCACTAATATAAAATAAAACCAAACGAAGGACTGGGAAACCAGAACCGTACTGTCAACTTTCACATTGTTGGCCTAAACATCCAAACTCCTTGAAGTCATGGTATGAACTCGAATTGGAACTTGTTGGTGCTGCTATGTCTTTGGTTCATCGACCGATATCGCTGTGAAGAAATTGATGAAGCTGAAACTAAGGAAGTTGCTAAGGTGGAGATAAAGACTAAGGTTGGGGTTGACAGCTTGCACTTTCACTAATTTGAGATCCTGGTCGAGCATTCCTTATTGGGTAGCTCCTCTTGATTTGCTCCTAGTTGCTAGCAAAAATGGCAAGGGTTGCTTCGCCCATTACTTGATGATCTGTTGCTTCCACTCTTATGCTATCATGTCGATTCTTAACTTGAGCTTGCGATCACTATCTCTCCTATTACACCACTGTAGTCACCCTGATGTTTTCGCTCAGCCCTCGTAATAGAAAGTGTAATCTCCTCTGACCGATGAAGCTGACAACTCTAACTTACCAATACTTTAAATTCGCAAGACCACCAGTTGTCATCGAGTGGATATCTTGAACCCTTCTTGGAACTTGATACAACTTTCACATACAAAAGGCACATCAAATGGAGCAAACTTGGCCAACTCATCAAACTTTACCTTGTGTTCCCGAACCATTATGTCGCCCTATCCCATTTGGTAGAATTCAACAATCTTTTAGTCTCTATACCCCTGCGAAAAATAATACTTATAAAATAATTCCTCAAATCTTTCTCCGCTGATATTCCTATCGTTCTTTAGATGCTTTACTTACTTTACTAGGTATCGGCAATGCCTGCCTACTAATAAGCCGCAGATTCCCCTAGGTATGCTACTGGTACTCCAATGGTATCCAAATGCTTTGCTTATTGAGTCTAATCGAGATTTAGCCACCTGCGGACCGCTATCTCCATCGAAAGCTAGGGTAGACACAAACCTAAGCTCCTTAAAGTTTCCTTGCTAGCGACTTGCCTTTGAATTGCCAGGTATAACTCTTGCTGCCATTTGCCGAAAAGAGGCAAATACAACCCTTATCATATTCCTCTCGTTCGTGAGATTCACATAAATCACGGTTAGATGACGCCTAGGTGCCATTCTCTCAATTCTAAAAACAAAATTGGACTGCCAAAGGCTTGTCACTGTCGTACCTATGTATGCATAATTTTCAAGGTTCATAACCTTAAGCTCTGATACTATTCTGTTATGCCCCAAAGTCTGGGTAGTGATGTGGAGGATTTATTTAGTTAATTAAACTAAGTTCTTTTTTATTAAAATCACCAATAAAAGGATTTGGGTTATTTTGAGAAACGTGATAATTTTAAAAACATTCTAAAACATTTATTGTTGTTTTGAAACAGTAAAATATAAAGTAAAATATTAAAGATAATTAAACATAAGCCGGGTCCCATCGGACCCAAATTAATGCATACAAATGATATCGACAATAAAATAATACAATCATAGTCTAATAAAAAGAGATAGATATTAAAATTTTACATGCCTTGAATTAAGTAAAGCAATATCCCAAAACAGTATTCCTATGTCTCACTTGCTGACCTATTGCCTCCTTGTCAATTCTAAGCTGCAATTCACCTATGGAAAAGTGGTTTTAAAAAGATAAAGAAAATATAAGCGGAAAGCTCAATAGGACTAAAGGTTCAGAGAACATTTAAGTGAATATAATATTCTATTATAGACAAGAGTTATAAAAATAATAAATTGAAATTTGTTAAACTCATACTTATCATCTTGCTCTTTTTCATCCAAATATAATCTAAGGTTGAGCTTTGAAAACATTAAATCAAGCTTAGATCTGTTATAACATAAAAATTATAAAATACCGTAGATAGACTCAACAAATTTGTTCTTAACATTAATCCATTAGTCATACGTAAATTTGACTTATTATTTAATTTCTAGCAAAGCCATCATAATCACCACTGCAATGGTCTAGTTGAGTTTTGGGACCTGCCCCCAAGGTCGCACTCTCCATGACCCGATCTTTGTGGATGGTATCATGCTCTTTTGTTTCCTTCCGAATGGTGCTAAATGTAAACTAAGTCCATGAATATCGCACACTCCATGACCCGATCTTTGTGGATGGTATCATGCTCTTTTGTTTCCTTCCGAATGGTGCTAAATGTAAACTAAGTCCATGAATATCTAGCTTAGGATATTTTACAGTACTTAGCAACTTCAAGTTGTCTTAGTGTGCCATTAAAGTTCATAGAGTCATTCTATAAAGTTAAAAACTTCATCTAGGTTTAAAACAGTGAAAACGAGTGAAAATCGGTCATTTCTCATAAACTTCGGTCGGCTTGCCAAACTATCTGTATCAGCCTACTGATAATATGAATCTGGCCTACAGATACTTAAGATCGGCCTGCCGAACTAGAAAATTCCCGAACGTTCCAGATTTCGAGTCTTGGCCTTTCGAGCTCGAAATCTCATTCTAAACCTATTTTCTCAATTCCTAGACATAGGAAACATTCATAGATAATAGAAAAACATAATAGAATGCATTTAAACAAGTTTAAACAAGATTTACATGGACAATCTTAAAGAAATCCAAAAATGCAAAAAATAGAAAAAATGTGATCCAATTCGTTTTTCATGAAATCGAGCTTAGATTTGAGTTGTTTTGAGTCCCATTAACTTAGATTAAAGGTTTCTTAAGCTACAGAAGCTCGTATTACAACATTTTAAACAAATTGAAAAATTTGGAAAAAAGTTTTGAGAATTTGAAAAATAACAATCTAATCTCAAATCCAAGCTTGAAATCAAGTTTGTGGAGGCTCAATCTTGCTCCTTAGCTTCCAATCCAGCTGAAGATCCAACCTTGTGCTCAATTTTGAATCAAAATGTGAGAGGGAAAGAGAGAGGGTGATGGACAAAGAGAGACGAGAGAGAGAGAGAATGAGAGAGGGAGAGCATGAGAGAGTGTGAGAGAGAGTGAGTACGGGAAGGAGAGGCAGAGGAAATAAATAGAGGAAGAGAGTGGTTTTTTGCAAAGTGAAAACCATGTTTCAACACACGGTTTTTTAAAGAGGGACATATTGAACATTTGACAAATTTGTCTTGTTCCAAAAATTCAAAATAATAATTGAAATAATAAAGAATGATTAAAAATGATTAAAAGTAGTACTAATTTTAGAAATGTTATAGAATAGTCAAATGAACTTCAAACTTACATTATGGCATACTAATTCACTATTTTCCCTCTAATTATACTGAATTAAAAATTGGGGTGTTACAGTATATACAATGAGGGGCATCGTAAATTGAAGTTTTAATTTTTTGTCTTAAAACTTTTTAAAAATTTTAATTGTATCCTTGTTTTACAAAAAAAAAAAAAAAAAAATATAGTTGTGCTCAATAAAAAATTTAAAACTTATATCATTGTGCTTTCATTCAATAATCAAAACAGGTCATTACACCTATATGTAATGAAATCTATTAGTACTATACATGCAATCTATTAGTACTTTTTAACATAGTGTCCCCGCTGAAAAAAGAGTCTAGCTAAGCCACTATTGTCTTTTGATGAATGGTTACGTAGAGTGGTTCCATTTGTATGTCCTTGGACTGATCCTAGTTTAGTTTATCTTTCTGTTTGTCCTTTTTGGTCGTTTCTTGCTGTAATTTTTTGTGTTGCCTTGTTTTGTGTTTGTGTTTTCTTTCAGCTGGTTTGTTTTTAGGTTTTTATTATTATTATTTTTATTATTTTTTAATTTTTTTTGTGTGAGTGCACTGTTGTTTGCACTCTTTGTCCTTTCGGCTGTTTCACCGTCTCTTGTAGCTCTGGCTTTCGGTGTTTCTTAATGAATTCTTCATTTAGCAGGAAAAAAAAAATCCAGCTTCCGCATCTTCTTTATAATATTTCAATTATCAACACATTTTAATTGAAGTTTTATAATATCATTATAGAAAAACGAAAGAAAAAAGATGGTTTAAAGAGACATCAAAGTTGAATAAACCATTAAACTTGTATTTGGCAGATAAGTTTGGACCGTCCACAGCTTTTATAGCTTATAATCTCATCATTCTCACCAAAATAAGATTAGTTAGAGGAATACATGAAGAAATGTTGACACCTAGCATTTAAATTTATCGTATCTGTAAAAATCAAAGACCAAACAAATTAATTTGTTTAATTTATATATAAAAGTAGTATTGATGAATAACTAGAATTTAAAAGTAATATCAAGCAGTTAACTTTTAAAATATTTGCCAAAAATTTTGCATGCTATTTAATAGAAAAGATAAAGACTGACATTCCCAGTTTATAAAGACTAAATTTATTCGCGACAAAGATGTTTAGCAATCTGGTTGAACACTATTGGGTTTTTGATAGATTCTGAACTGATATATTCGTTTCACAACGAAATTCTCTGAGTTTTCACTATAAAGCTCGTTTTCCCTTGTTGAACTCTTTAAGATCAACGTAGTACTGATGGAGCCATCTTTTAATGATAGTTACTTCAATTTTCCGCTGCCTGACTAACCAATCTGGATCTGTCTTCTTTGCTTGAAGAATATCCAAGCAATGTGACCCTGCAAAATTATAAATATGTCTCTAAGCCTCATTAAACTTCTACATATACATACATACATACATACATATATATATATACACATATGACTAATGCTAGGAATACAACTTTATACATATATATATATACACACATGATTAATGCTAGGAATACAACTTTAATCCTAACTTCTGTACCAACTTTAGAATTGTCATTAATTTGTTGGTAGATGCAACTTATTGATGTAGCAAATTTTTAAACATCAAACAATAAAAACATATGAACTCATAAGTTGGTACAAGAATTAGGATTGAAGTTGGTGTCCTAATATTTCATAGGTATACAAATATTGTTTTTATTTTCTCTCTTTATAACTTTTCTATGAAATTCTCTGATCAAGGGAATCCGAATTCACTTGACACGCACCATTGGTTGTGGTTATAGCAAGAACACTTTTTGATATGTTCTCCAACACCCTAATAGCAAAAAAAAAAAAAAAAACAAAAAAAAGTTAAGAAAAAGAATTAATTAATTAAGTCAGTGGATTTATATTTCTTTTGTAATAATTTTTTTGCTAGATAATTAATATTAATTGATAATTACCCGCCGCTGCTATAAGGGTCACGCAGCCCGTTGGAGAAAATGATGTTGCTAGCAAACCTGCGGAGTACCCGCTTTATATTCTGCAAAATTGAAGTTTTAATTTTGGTTCTAGAAGAAATATAAATAATACGAATCACTGAGACATGTTTGGGATTGTAAACCAACTGTAAATTTGTAGCCTATTTAGAAACTTAGTTTGAACTAAAGAACAGTTAATTCAAACTAGTTTTGCAACAGTTTTTTTTTTCTCACAAAATTTAAATTACTAGTGTTTTATATTCAAATTATTGGTTCGGACCATATTCCTAAACACAATTTCACGTTGTAGTTGGTACAATACATTATATACTAAATACTAGGTACCGGTACCATTTAGCAAGTTCCATTTGGTATTAAATTCATAATCCTACATTTCATTATTTTTTTTATTATTAAAGTGCAACGATAGGCGTCATGAAATTTTGTTATAATTACATAATAAAACTATGTGGGACCATTTGGTATTGCTTTTAAAATAGGTAAAAATATTTTTGTTTTAAAAAATGAGAATTTTTTGAAAATTGTGTTGAGAGTGTTTTTAAAATTTCTGTCTCGAAAAGCATTCAAAAACATTCCAAAAATTATGAGAACAAAAACAAACAGGGCCTACGTGTCAAAATTTTATGGATTTTATATTGTAGTAAATTATATTTTTTTATTGTATATTATGTCTCAGAAAAAAGTTGAATAATAATAATAAATATAGACATACTTTGCCTCCATAGTAAGTAGTGACCCAATGAGGGCGTGGAGGAACGCCGTAAGTTGCCTTGCAGTCCTTGATGAAGTCTTTTAGTACGAACGGGGAAGTCGGAAACATAGTATTGTTGCTGATGCCTATGGGGATCACCATCTCACTGCAAGTCTATAGTTTACAAAAACTGGTCACAAAATATTCTTATGCATATCCACGTGTAAACATAGGGGGAACTAGAATTAATAAGGTGGAGTAAATATAAAGATGCAAAATTTTAAAAGGAGAAAACAAAATTTTTAATAAATTTTACATAGAAAATTTAAAATAAAAAAATCAAAAAATGGCTGTCAACCCTCATCCAATAGGTTTGCACTTGCATGTAAATAATCTCTCTTCATTGATGTAATATTGACTAATATTTTACTTTTTTCTAAAGATGTAACTTGTAAAGTTGTCGAATATAACTTGTAATCAAGAAATAGTTACACGCATAACTTAATGATAAAACCATACTAAACTTTACCTAAAATAAAAAGTTAGAATTCCAGCATCCCAAGTTTAAAAACAACAACAACAAGAATAATAATAATAATAATAACAACAACAACATAATAATAGAGTTATCAAGGAACAAAGATTTCAATGAATATTTATTTACATATTAATTCCTCCTTATTTTGTTCCTAAAAATCGTTCCGTTAAAGAATTTTCTAAATAAAAAAAATGTAAGCTGAGTGTTACAAACGGATCTAGACATCATCTAGTTGATCTTTTCTTTTGTATGTTTTCCTTTTAATGCTCGACACAATTTTTTTTTTTTTTGGTGTGGGGGTTAGTATATTTCAGGAAGAGACTTTAATTATATGGCGCATACAAACGTGCAAAATGCAGGGGCACAAAACTCTTTTTTGTGATGATTGCAAGCAAACATTTTATGCCAACAAACTGATATAAGCCCCACATTCACCCCAACATTCAAAAAGCAGAAACTCCATTGCATCTGGCGAGAACTCTTTAGTTACTTGATGAAAAATTAAAATTAAAATGGAAATGGCACGTTTTCGTATCAAAATTCAAAATCATCGTTAATCTTATTATTATTAATTTTTTAACTTAGGGTGAGGATTCAAACTCTTCGTCTTTAGATTGAGTCGGGTATAATCAAAACTAATAGAGATTGGTAATGATTTCAAATAATTTACATGTTAAGACCTACAGGTTGTTTTTCAATTTACACGAATGAAATTGCCTATTAATTAAATAAAGCAAAAATTACATATTATAGCAATTTTAGTAACTCCACTAAACTAAATGGCTTGATTTTATATGATTGTCAATCATGGCCAAAACTCACATTAAATACTTACCATCATACCAATTTTACCTATATTAATTACGATTTTCCAATCATAATTTTGGTGTTTATCTTTTATTAGTTACTCCAATGTTCTAAATGGCTTCATTTCAAATAATTGTCAATTAATAATAGAAAAGCTCTTATTAAATATTTACCATCATTCCAATTTTTCCTATATTTATTACTATTTTCCAATCATAATTTTGGTGTTGTAAAATATGCGGTTTCCTTTTTTAATTTCCTATCAATTATTTGATACTGAATTGATTTCCTTGATTTTTGTCCCTAAAATATTTGCTTGAACGACTTCACCTAAGTGACATTAGAAATCCATGCACATCATAACTGAAATTTTTTTTGATATATTCTTTTCGTGTGTGTGTACTAATAATCAAACAATTGAAACAAAATGAAAAAAAAAATTATATTAAGTACCTGCCAACTCCAGCCCACGTCAGTTTCAGAAAGATTTTGAGGTTGATTGACATAACATGGCCTCTTAGTTTCATAAGAAGATTTAACACCTGCGAAGATTTTGCCAAGAATATCATCATCACCATGTTTAGCTCCATCAATTCCTCCACATACCAGATTGACCGGATAATCTGGTGGACCATTGTACTGTGCAGCACCAGCATAAAAATTCTCCAGGTAATCTTTCAGCTCCGAAGAGTCCTTCAAAGGCCTAAATTCATTTTGTACATAGAAAATTTAGAAACTCATGCAAAAAAAAAAAAATAATAATAATAACGTTTTTTTAGCTTTAGATCATAATATATGCATTTGATCGCACTCTTATGATGCCCTAAAATAAATTTTTATACATGTAGAATTTTATGGTACGATGTGAAAAAAAGATAACGATCTTTAATATTAAGACACCATTTGTAAATAGAAAAGCTTTAAGAAACTCATGAAAAAAATAAAAGCAAAACATTTTTTAGCCTAATTAGATTAAAATTCATTTATTCAAATATGATGATCACACAACTAGTATGATGTGCTAAACGAAATGTTTATGCCAAAGTAATATTTTGTAGGAAGTAGGACACAATTTTGAATATTAAAAATTAACGCTGCAGTTTTTTACAGCAAATAAAGTATGACAATTTAAGGAATGATTATGGACTGCATCATAGCAACAGGGTACTTCTTTTCATACCCTTTCAAAACCTTCTTCTAATTATCGTTTTTTTAAATAAAAAAAATACTTTTAATTTCAAATACCGGCACGTATTGAATTTTTCACTCAGTATTAAAAGGCCATTTGGCGAAGCAGCAACTTTATCGATTTCAGACCATGATTTTTGTATGGTCTTATAGCAACTCTCGCTAGCTTCCTGCACAAAAATATTAATGGAAATTATATAAATCAACATATACCATGGACTTATTTTCAATGGTTACATATCTGATGGGCACATATGTAAAAAAGTATATTCTAACAACAAAAAATGATGTGGCGTGATAAGAATTTAAGCTTATTAACTATTATAAATTCTTTTAATCAGCTATCCACTTTATTACAACGTCAGATTTTATATCAAAAGGCTTATAATAACAATTTTCATTGGAAAATAACCATTAAAACCACACCAATATATGTACATGATAGCATTTATTTTAAAGAAATTAAAAGGTGAAAGAATTAGAATATGCAATGTTAATTACTCTGAAGTCCTTGGTGACAATGGAGAAATATCCATCTTGTGATGTGATGTTGTCAAAGTAAAGGATTGGAGCCGAGGACGCAAGAGCTGCAAGCGCTATATGAGGATATTTCAACCTAAACCATGAAGCCAACACTGCATAAAAAATTGACCAAAAATTATTAAAAATAAAGATTTTATTAAGGGCTAAATTAAATATCTATTGATTAGGAGATTTTTGAGAGAGGAAAAAAAATTATTTTTTTCAGGGTTGAAAAAATTTATTTATTTTTATTAAATAAATTTATTCGTAGTAAGGCGTTTTTATACTCTAACAAAGAATGTTTCCTATTAATTGTATTACATACATAATTTAGCAACTTTTGCCGTAAGGTGCACTTTCTAGTAAATAATAATAATAATAATAATAATAATAATAATAATAATGATCTAAACGCAAAATGTAATAGTTGTCTTCCTCACAAAACAAAAAATAAAAATAGCAAAGCAAACTGGTCTAGCCCGATTGATAAAGATGAGGTGAGTTAAAGGGATGAATTTAAAGAATTCAGAGAACAACTAGTATTGTTGTGTCAATAAAATAAAATAAAGTTTGTCCATCTTTTCTTGAAAAGAACTAGTTGTCTATTTAAATTTAAAATTTTAAAAATGGCACGCCTGGTAATTTGTGTTATGAAATAAAGATTTAGGGGTTTGAATTTGAAAACTAACTTCCTCCATAAGATCCGCCTACAACAATGACGGGTGATTCTTCTGCGTGGAATTGCTTCTTTACATGTAGAAGAACCTCTGCATAATCTTCTATAGCTTGAGCCGAGCTGAAAAACCCCAAAGTGCTTGCATTTTTTAGTGCCTCTTCTCTTGACCCAAATGGAATTGACTCCCCATAATATCTATGATGATCATGATCATTATTCATAAAAAAAATGTGTGTAAGTGTCATATATAAAACACGCATTGGTTTAAAGCTTACACATAAAATCTGAGTTTAGGATTAGTGTGCAAATTCATTTTTTTTAAAAAAATTATATGGAAATTTGAATTAGCAATAACAGAAAAATTAGTTAAGGGCAGGAGCATAGTTGAACTAATAAGGTGGAACAACTATATTGATGTAGAATTTTAGGGGTTTTAGAGGGGACAAAATTCAAGTTCTATAAAAATTTATGCACAAAATTAAAAAAAAAAACCCTCATGAGGATGGCTACTCACACTTGTCCGTGAGTGGTTTCGCCCTTGAAAGTAATTGATGAATTCTATAACACATGTGTGTGTGTATATATATATATATATGTGTGTGTACACATATGTATGCAAAATTCTTGATTACTATTATTTCACTATAACATGATATGCGTACGTCATATGTGTGTGTATGTATATGTATATACATATATAATACCTCTATGTAGACTAGGAGAGCTTTAAACCGAGGGGCGTTATCACTGAGGAATCCAATAACGGGGAGATCATCGTCCAAAGGATCTTCTGCTCCAAAGTAAGCAAATATTGGTGCATTAGAGCCTCCCCAATACTTAGAGTTCACAATATATTTTTGTTGAAAAATGGAGTAACTTTCGGGCTTATAATTGAAGTGATCGAGTGTTTGGTTATAGAAAAACTTCTTATAATCTTCCGAAAGAGAATCTGGCCGCGACAGAGTTTCGGGGTCACGAAGGAACGTTTCGCGACGACCGATTGGACTTAGTCTCGGAATTTTATTAAACCTTGAAGCGGAAGAAGAAGAGACAGTGGAGAAGAAAAATGGTAGATTGAGAAGTTGAAGGCATAAATGCCATGAAAAAATATGAGACTTCTTCATGGGAATGAACGGGGTTGAAGGGCTTGAGTCTTTTGCTTCTCCTTTACACATTTCTTTATACAGTGTTGTAATGCAATCTTTCTTCTTCTTCTTCTTCTTTTCTAATTTCCTATTTCAAAAAGAAACTAATTTATTCTACATCGAGAGGAAATTAAAATGTTTTATACCTTCGTAATCTAAAAGATAATTTACCATTCAGAAAAATATTTAAACTATCCTAGATACAAAGAATGGACAACTTGTTTTCCTTAACCGTATAACTAAATTTTTCTCCTATGTGAGATCTACTCAATAAATCAAGTAAAAAAATCGTATACAAAAAGGGTCTTTGATAAGATTCAAAGTGGTAACTGCCATATTTAAATCTTTTGTCTAATTTTAGTGTCCTAAATAGTGTCTAAGGAATCATATTATAATATATCATTTAAAAACTTTGAAATAGTGATTGATTTACTTATATATTTTTTTTAAATGACGTATCATTATATTGTTGGTTTGACATTATTTGAAACACAAAAAATTAGACAGATAATTTGAGTTAGTAATTAACGGTAGAAAATCAAGATTTGTTGTTTTAAGATTCTTGTCCTATTTTAGTGTCTGATTGGCTCTTCGCGAAGATATAATTATCAGGAATGAATATTCACAAGAAAATATGACGGTTTTCGGTTTTTTTTTTTTTTTTTCAAATGCATATATGTATAGATAAATTTTGTTTAATGCTATTAATTTACACACACGTCAATTTCGTAAACTTCTATATCTCGGGACCATTGTTCGGCAATTTTAATATTTTGCTATAAAGTCATAATAATAATTTTGAAAAAAAAAAATTGGAAAACGATGGTCCACGCTCAAACGAAAACCTCTTTTTTTATTATTTTCTTTCTTTCTTGAGTTCTGTCACGCGCGTTTATTCCTTTTAGTGCGCATCGCAGTCAATCTAACTATAGGGAAACTTTGTTCCAAAAAAAAATAGGGTTAGTTTTATAAATAGTTCATAAAGTTTATTCTTAGTTTTAGTTTAGTGTCTAACATTTAAAAAGTCTTATTTTAAACCTTAATTTTTTGCTCTGTTTTAGTTTCGGTCCCTTGGTTAGTTAAACGTTAAATATTCAACTAAAAACTTTTTAAAATATCCCTTTTTAGTCCTTAATCTATTTTTTTGTTCATTTTTAGATCCTCTGCTGTAGCTAAGAGTTATTAGGGGCTAAAATTTAAAAAATCTAAATTAAAAACTTAATATAATGATTTTGATTCATGTAATTAAAAAAATTATTAGATTGTTAGTGAGATAAATTTTAATTTTTAAAAAGTAAGTTGAATTTTTAATACAAATATATAGTGCTCAACTCAACCTTTTTTTAAAAAATAAAGTTCATATAAAACAAAATATTAAATTGTTTTTTTATTTTAGTTACATAAATCCAAAATGTTGTATTTAGTTTTTCAATTTAGTTTTTTTTTATGCTTAATAATACATTGCTCACAGAGGGATTAAAAGTGAAAGAAAGTAATAGATTAGAGACCAAAATAGAAACTTAAAGAATATTCTGTTAAATATTTAACATCCAACTGACACATGGACCAAAGTTCAAACAAAATAAAAAAATCAAAGACCAAAATAGAACTTTTTAAATGTTGGAAAATAAATTAGGACTAAACCATAAGTAAAATTAACCCAATATATCTAACAATGGGAAAAGAGACGAAGTTTGTTATCTTCCAAAGCTATATATATATATATATATCTATCGAAATTCACACTCTAAATTCTCTCTAGAATTCTTTTAAATGGCAAAAATTCCTCATCATCCTGCTTGTTCTCTTATCTATAGACGTTAGATCAGTAGCTAACCTTTTTATTATAAGCCATTAGATTGTCTTCATTTTTGTCTCTACCATTCTTCATTTGACGTGGCGGTCCTACTTAAACCAGTGTGCTGTCGTGTATAAAGGCTTCTTTTGACTCTTCTGTTTCCAGTCTATTATTGTCTTCAACCATGAGACGTTCCGTGCAACTTACGATCAACAGTGTCGTTTCAATTTTGTTCCCGTCTCTATAGCTTTTATTATCGGGACAACGTCGCTTTATTTAATTATTTTTTTTGCATCCACACATGGTAAAATAATCATGGACTTACAACTTATGCACGCTTTAGTAAAGGTATGTATTTTCTTAATAACTCTCGTTAATGATTTTGTAAATGGACACATTGATAAGATAAAAATGAAATTACTCATTCCATTCATCTCTTTTTTAATAGGAAGTAAACACGCCAGTGAAAAAATAAAAAAAATGTTACTTTCCTATCTTTCTACATTCTTTAGAGCACTTATTTTAAGACCTCAATCACAAAAGTACAAATCTAATAATAAACCATTGTCTTTTGTCTGGTCATATTGTCAAGGTAGTTTTTCATGTCATGTTTTTTTTTTTTTTTTAATGTTTGAATTAGGCTTAATCTTTTTTAGAGATTTTCCACAAAAATGATATATGATATATTCGAATAACAATTCGTCAATATTTTAAATTTTCACTCATATGCCGTTTTAATTCGTTCTATAATATAAAACTCTCATATGCTATAATATTTTTAACTAAACTGGTTCTGATCATATTTCTCAAGTACTCTATCAAACATGACACATCTATTAATCAAGTCAACGCCGAATGAATTTTAAGTTGTGTACTGTGATATCAAACCCAAATGTGTCCACTCATTAATTTTGGGATAAAAGAAAATTGTGAATTAAAAGTTTACTAGAAAGAAAATTTATATGCGTCTTATTAGTTGAATGATTCAAAAGCCGATTGGTCCCGCAATGCTCAAACTCTAGAGCTTTGATTAGAACGACATAACAAAATGGTTGACTTTTTATGGCGTTTTATTGGAGTCTTTCCATATAGAGAGTAACCTAGTTCTTGTAACATAGTTAGGAGAACAGCAAATCCAGGATTCTTTTTATATCATTTTCAAATTATGGTCCTAGAACACTTATTTGTTATTAATTTTCAGAGTACCAATTATGCAGCAGCATACCTTATCCGCAGGCAACCATGCACGTTATTGTCTTTTGCCTAGTCATATTGTCAAGGTAGTTTTTCATGTCACTTTTTTTTTTAAAATTTTTGAATTAGGCTTAATGTCTTTTAGAGATTTTTCCACAAAAATGTTATATGATATATTCGAATAACAATTCTTCAATATTTTAAATTTTCACTCATATCCCGTTTTAATTCGTTCTATACTACAAAACTCTCATATGCTATAATATTTTTAACTAAAACTAGTTTTGATCATATTTCCCAAATGCTCTTTCAAACGTTACACATCTATTAATCAAGTCAACACCGAGTGAATTTTAAGTTGTTTACTCTGAAATTAAACCATTAATTTTGGGATAAAAGAAAATTGTGAATTAAAAGTTTACTAGAAAGAAAATTTATATGTGTCTTATTAGTTGAATGATTCAAAAGCCGATTGGTCCCGTAACTCTCAAACTCTAGAGCTTTGATTAGAACGACATAACAAAATGGTTGACTTTTTATGGCGTTTTACTGGAGTCTTCCATATAGAGAGTAACCTAGTTCTTGTAACATAGTTAAGAGAATAGCAAATCAAGGAATCTTTTTATATCATTTTCAAATTATGGTCCTAGAACACTTATTTGTTATTAATTTTCAGGTCCAAGTACCAATTATGCAGCAGCATACCTTATCTGCAGGCAGCCATGCACGTCATTGTCTTTTGTCTAGTCATATACGCTAAGTTGATTTCAACTCTGTTGCTGTCTATAATTCGTTAGTTCTCCGTATATTTTTTAGTAATCCTTATGACTGAAGAGAGAATTTTGTACAAATAGTAGAGCAGGGCATTTTAATCATTTGGTTTATTTTTTAACGGTTACAAATTTTAACGTGAACCATCGTAGACCGTAATCATAAAACGGTTTGATCACACCTCCTTTTAAATACACACCGCAGGTAATTTTGAAATGATTAAATATAAAAAATTACTTACTATTCGACCTTGAAAAGTATAATATAATATAATCTTAAGTATAAGGTTGTTCAAGTAATACAACTCAGTGAATTCAAGGTCAAACCCACCAAGAATGAATATTGTTAAGGTCCAGTATATTTGTTATATTAATTAATTAATTATTTAAAAGCTTAAAAATATGAAGATTAATATTTATTATTTATAAAATATATTTACAAGATTTTACACATTTTTTAGCATTTTTCATTTTCAGAATTTTATTATTTTAAAACTTCAATAACAAGAAATATAGCTTAAATTAAAATAGAACTTTAACAATAAGTGCAATTTATTAAAATAACTTTAACAACAACAATACAAGTAACTGTAATAATCCTCTTTACGTGGCCGTTACTTAACGTCATAATTTTAATATTTAAACATATTTTAATATGAAGTCTTTAAATTTGGGGAATAATTTTTTTTAAACAAACATTGAAATGAATTCTTAACATAATAATTTTAATTTCTCAAACATGATTAAAACGTGATAATAATTATTTCTTTTAAACATAACCATAGTCTTTAAAGGCTTGATTCATTATATCATATATTTACTCCTAAAATTATAGCCATAATAATCCCTTAAACTTATCCTTCAAACATAGAGATAATTATTTTAAAAACTATTACTCTTAACACATATTTTAATTTAAATAAATCTATTTCGAAAACAATTCAAAATTGAATACCATTATAAAATCCTATTTTAAATGCTCTTTAATGCTTTATCAAATTATTTATATATTTTACTTATAAAAAGAAACTTAAAACTAACATAGTGATTTTGTTAAAACTTAGCCTTTTAAAAACTAAACATAACAATAATTTCTTATAAATTATTTATTTAACTTTAACATATTAGTTTTCTAAAAGAATAACCATTTAGACTTTCATAATAACATATTCATAAAATAAATTCATTAAAAACCTTACTTATTCTAACATAAAACTTGTATAGTCATTTTTATTCTAAATGATTTTGTAATTTTCTTTACTTAAAAATTCATGCGTATTTGTTGCATTTTTTAATACATCATTTTTTAAATATTAACATTCTATAAACCAGGATTGTATGACTACAACCCTAGTTTCCAAAAAAACTTGCACACATAATCTTATTTACTTTTAAATGCATACTTAATTTAGTAAAATAAAAACATGCATAATTTCGTAAACTTATAAATGCAAAAATGTTATATTTGCGTGAGCGGTATCCATTCTCATCTTCATCGTCTATCCGTTGCTCGCTACTGCCCAATCAAGTGATGCTGACAGATTCTTTACCTGTAACTTGAACACACTTAAATGAGCTTCTGCTCAGCAAGTAGGAAGTTCAACTCACAAAACAAATTTAAAGATCATTTGACAAATCAATGCATGATCATTTCATACTTGCTTATTGATTTGTTTTATGCTCAATCATTCAAACTTTATCTTAACTTATTGTTTGAGCCCAGGTGATCGTACCAGTTGCACATGCGATCAACAAGATATTAGGGTTTACAAGGTCCCAACAACACCTTGACCAATTATAATTTATTACTTTAACATGGAGCCTCCTCGTGAGTCGAGAGGTTGGTATAACACCCTTAAGTTATCTTGCTTAGTTTCATTTGTGTCATTATGTGTATGCAGTATAACATGTTACTACATAGCACTACATATCAATACTAAAAACATGCTTAATTGAAAGCAAGTAAGCAATATATTTTAATACAACACATATCATTCATTACTTCAGAAGATGATAACTCATCATATCTTAAGTGCATATATGTCATAATTATAGCGGGGCATATCACTAAACCTGCATTTCATATTTTTAGAAATCATGTAAAACAGTTTGATTTAAAAACTATTCACACTGTAGGCGAGATTCCTGCTTGCCTGTTTCAGTGAAGTAGGCTTCCCTATAAATTTTGAATTCTTTCTTTTCTAATGGAAACAAATATGTACAAAACACCCATTTGGAGTGTGTAAGAATACTTCATTTTATGCTATTTAGATTTTAGTATAACCACAAGAATTTGATCACTCTATTATATCTTAAATTCTTTTATCAATTGATTATGGATTTCACCATTTCTATCGCAAGGACTATTTTTACTAAATCCTCATAATATTTAAACTTTTCCTTAATTGCCATTTGTGCATATCCAAGTTGATATTTAATTAATTTTAAAACAATTAATTAATTATCTTTCGTCATTAAATTCATGGACTTTAATCCATTTGCACATTTCCTAAATTCATGATTCTCACCTTAAGTCCTAATTGGGCTTATTTAAATTCATTTGCTTGGCTTGTAATTGATTTTTAAGTCCGTAAGCCCAAAAATGATATCATATCATCAGATATATTCTACCGATAGATTGTGTATTGAGCGGTATTTTAGACTAAAACGGGCTTTGGACCCATGTCTAACATCATGGTATTAAAGTTTTATCATATCGGGTTTTTATGCTTGTTGAAATAATGTTCAAATGAAAACTATTAGAGTTTATTTTTGAAATTCTTACCCGTTTAGTTTGGAATTTTAAATAAAAATCTTGCTATAAAATAATGCTCGAAATTATTAATCCACTAAATTTCAAGCCTATATAACCTTTCAAAAGTACTGTAATTTCTTAGTTTAGTGAAAAATCAAATTTTAGAGTCATGCGATCTTTGTTTGTAAAAACTAGTACCGGTAGAGTAGTTTTGAAAATTTATGTGAAATCATATATTAAAGACAGTTTTTCTTTTGAAGTTTTTCTTCATAAAAGCCACTCATTTTAAAATTTGGGTTTTTATTAATTTTCTTGTTTGTTTTAAAGTCCCAATTACCATTTTTTTTTACAAAATTGTTTTCTGGTTAAAACTTTGAAATTTTTACTGATTAAAAGTTTTGACTGTTTTTTTATATCCAATTTTAAGTCCAATTTAGAAATGGATTTCACAAAACTTGCTTCATAAAAGTTCCTCATTTTACTACAAACTAAAACTTTTATGTTTGGCGAAAATTGCAGTTTGGGCTCAAAATGACCCAAAACTTTAAAAAAGTTTTCTGCGAAAAATGTAGTTTTTGGACTGTTTTGAAAAAATGTCTATAACTATATTTTAGAGGCAGATTTTGGAGAAAATTTCTTCATAAAAGTTGTCGTCTCATCAAAATCTAAAATATTTGTGTTTGGCAAAACATAAAATTCCAAAAATGGCAAAACAATTCCAGCACTGCTGGAACTATTTGGCAGTTTTTTGCAAACTGCATTTAGGCATTTTTGGGGTTGCCTTTTGGCAGTTTTTGAGTAGTCCAATAAAACTGCTTGGAAAGCTTATTTAGAGTCAAAACTGTGTTTTTTTGCTGTCATGGGTTTTTATTCAAAACGTCGAAAACTAAAAATCCCGTGTTCGGTAAAGTTTTAGAAATTGATTCGAAGGCCTCTGTTTATGCATTTAAAGTTTGTGGAAAATTTTTCCACACACCAAAACTTGCAAAAGCATAATCCTAACATGCTATGACTAACTTTTAACATCACATACAAGCACAAACCATAGCAATCACACATAAATAATTATTACAATATATTTCATCACCCAATCATTAAATCTCTCATAAAGTTATAAATTTTAACCTTAAGAAATTTATGGGAAAGTTTAGATTACTTACCCTTGATGACAACTCTTAGGTGAGTGATCTTAAAACTTCTGGCTCCACTCTTTCTTCCTCTTGGATTAACACTAAGACAAAACTTTTTCATGTAAAAATCTAACATACTTTGGCCATCACATATATACTATCTAAGCAACATATTTTCTTTTCTTTGCTAAGAAAAATGGAAAGAAAGAAAAGGTATAGATATTACCTTAATTCCCAATGTTTTAAAATCTTCACTATATTCTTCTTTTTCTTCCTTGTTGGACTTAATTTTATGGTATGAAAGTGGTAGAAAATCTTTTGGGATTTTGAAAGCAAAATTTTTCTTCTTGAAGACAATTGATAGACATGTTGGTGGAAGAAGAAAAGTGAAGAAAAGAAAAAAAAAATCTTCTAGAGCCAAGGGGATACACGATAGTGTAGGAAAACAACAACAAAACAAAAAAAAAGGTTTTCTTTCTTTGAGATTTGTTTACTCGGTGGAAAGGTGATTGGAGACAATGGAGACAAAAACAAGTTTTTCTTTCCTTGAAACTTGCTTGGAAAGGAATTCAGAGTAAGTAAAGGAATTTCTTTTTTTTTTTTTTCTTACAGACTTGTATACACGGTGGAGTGGAGGATGTGGGAGTTCAAATATGAGGTAAAAATTGTGACAATTGCCATAGTCACCTATATATAGGCTAACATTTAATAACTTTTCCACCTAATTTATTGATTAATTACACTTCCTAGTGACTTAGATGACCAAAGTGGCTTAATCTTTCCTAATGTGGCACTATTTCATGGATAGAGTGGAGTGTGGGTTTTACTCTAATAATGGTAAAGAACAATCATTATGAGTGAAAGCTTAAATCAAGGGATTCTTGTCCTTTACTTATTCGTGCAAGTTTCCTTTAAGCAAGTAAATTTTATACTATCAACAATAACTAACTTAGCTGACAGGAAATTTTATTACCTAACAGGTCTTTCTTTATTTTTCAAATACTTTGATACACTAATTGCAACATGAACCTATAACAATCAAAGTTTTATCGCGTATTGTTTTTTACTACATTAGGTCTAAAAATTTATTTTAGACTTAACAAAAATCCAAACGTGACATTTCATTATCTAAACTCTGTAACGAGATAGTAAATCATAATATCCAAAGCTTTTTACGTTTTTTTTTTTTTTGTTTTCAATAAGTTGAGAAAATAACATTAAAAGAAACTTTAATTAAAACATAAGTTCTTTTTAATTTTCTTTCTTTGAGCGGAATGTCCAATTTGATGAACTGGTGGTGTGGAGATAATTTGGTGGTAAAAACAGCCATGATCGTTTAAAATCGACTTTTCAAGATCCATATTCCATGTGCAGAAAATTTCCAGAAGCCATGGAAAGCGAAGTTGGGCATTATTTCTAAATTTAATGGAAATCTTCCGATTTCGAAGCGATTCGAGTGCCCTATTGGAAGAATGATCAGTTTTTCAAGCAGTTTATTTGAGACTGATTATCGCCCTCAAAAGATTATGCCTGGCCATATGCCCTTGAAGGAATGCTGACAACGTTTTTGACAATGGAAAAATAGAGGTCAAACCCTGCCTTGAATTTCATGCAGGAGGCTTCTATCCACTTCTCAGCTACACTGTCTTGGTTGTCGCTTTCGTGTTCTTCAATGGCTGGTCGTATCTCATCATATAAAGATTCAAGGTGGGAGGTTGCATCATTTTTCATTTCCTGTCAAGCAGTTCAAAATCATCAACATAAATACAATGCTAAAAATACAATGCCAAACAGAAACTACTTCAACAATTAGTCCTGGATGGCTTCAAGAAAACGAAGAAAACGAATATTAATGTTGAGAATTCATGAACAAGGCAATAAATATGCATGTTAGTTGATCTCATCTAATTTATTCATCATAATACCATTGTGGACGGATTTTTCAGGAGAAATGGATTAGTGAGTTGGTTGGTTGGAGAAAAAAGAGAAAACGATTACTTGAATGAAGAGGAGAATTTCCTGAACAATCGGTAAAATAGTCAATCCCGTGATCACTTGTGACTTGTCTCTCTCTTCTTCTTCTTTACAAAACAAGGTAAAAGAAAAACAACTTCCTTCCATTCATGTTCTCCAGAGATAACGAAAGCAAAAAATGAGCAAGAACAGGGAAGAGGAAGGGAAGCCCTGACACTAAGCTGAAAGAAGATAAGTGCTGAGTCTCTATTCAATCTCAAAACCACAAGACAGTTAAAGATATGCTGATTGCCATCCATTTTACGTTCCTGAAACCTATCAAAACAGCACTCAAAATCTACTCTATCCATGTCACAACATTGAGACAGGGAACACTGGAAAACTAACACGTTTGACTTTGCATCTAGTAAATATACAAATTTTGGCAGAGCCTTCACTCGGTGGTGATAGCTAACATTATCATCAGATTTTCCAAAACAAATAAATGGTGATATATAGGTAAAATAAATTGAAAGATGCATAAACCAGAAATTTATCCTTTCGTAATTATTATTTTTAAAAGCAGTGTTTACCTCATATATTAAAACTTCCTCTTTCGCTTCCTTTGACGGTAGCAAAGGAGCAGCAGCCTTTACATCTACTTTCTTTTGCGCCAAATTCCTCATCCTTCCATTAGGAAATTTTCTTGGCCTTTTCTTTGACACGGACCTTGATCAATCTGATACTTTTGGGACACATTACTACTCTGGATACGAGATACCATAGCATCCTTGTGCGACAAGGCCTGTTTGATATCTTGTGAACTTGGTTTCCTCTCCTCATTCACTTTGGCTTTCGTTTCGTCGACAGCTACGACATCCATCGGGACAGAATCAAGGGACTGAACAACAAAAGAAGTAGACAAGAATTGATTATCGGAGTCAACCGTGACATTTATGACCATTCTGCCAATACTATAATCAGAATTCGGGGGATTAACAATCATCGTATTAAAGAGCTTTGATGAAGGCTCATCCTCTGTGGAATCATAGAGTGGGATCTTCTCAACTGAGTATCTGTAAATCAAATAGGCAGTTAAATTTCAAACACAGCAGGAAAAAGCGACAAAAAGAAAAAGTCAAGGGAAATGCATGAAGTAAGCAAACAAAATGTCAAAAAGGTTCTTGCATGTCACTTCAGTTTCTCAGAAGTTTTGAACCTAACCAAAGATTGATACTAAAATGAGGACCCTCCATGACACTAATCGAACAGAAAAAAAAGAAAATAAAAAATAAAACAAAATAAAACCAGGTTGGTGTTTAAAGTAGACGCAGAGCCTTAATAAGATCACCAAGCAAGTGAATAGTCAAAATAAGTGTCATTTGGTATGTAGGAAGATGGAATAGCTTGAAATATATCATGAATAGTTGTATTAAGAGGAACAAACACAAAATACAAGGGTTAGTTATTATGTTATATGCACAATACATGCTTGTTTGAGATACTATTAAAAATTAAACAATCAATATTAAACGAATTTTAATAATAAAGGAGGTCACTTCTACATGCTTATTTGCAGCTCAACTATAAAATTTTACTGGTGAACATTCAAAGTCTCCCTGTTACCACACATAAGCATACAAAGGGCTTAAAGTTTGATTAGTGCAATAAAGACTAACAAATCGCACCGAGCGAGTGCAATTGCCATAACTTCCTTTTTTTCAGTTGTCCAACAACCACAACTAAATCATAACCAAAGACATGTCATGCACCAAGAAAAAAACCATTCGTTTTCACAAGGGGTAAAAAAAAAATTGCCTGTCATCGTCATCTTCCCGTAGGTAAGTGTCCTCCTGTTGAAGTCATGTCACACGGTTAAGAAAATGATTATCAGGGAAATATAGTATACCACAGGTAAGCTAGATTACCTGAAATCCACGAGATTTTGCCCAATGAAACCCAGAACAGTTGGCTGCACCACAAAGGCAGCGGACCTTAGCACCACCATACCATTCAAAGTTGTTGTTGTATGCGAGTTCAGTTCCAATGGCTATGTCTTGCTTGGCAAATATTCCAACTCTTATTTCCCCCAAGACACTCCATTTCCTTGTTTTGCAGTTTGGTTGACTACAAAAAAAGAAACAGAAAATTGGGCAATATCAACTATTTGCTAATAATATAAATGCATCACATACACCCACAAACAAGCACCTAAAAAACAAAAAGAAAATATCAACTATTTGCCACCAATATATATGTATAAAACACAAACCCACACACAGGCACCACAAAAAACAAAAAATAAAAACAAAAGAAAAAGAAAAAGAAAAAACACAAAACCAAAAACCAAAAAGAAAAAAGAAAAAAATAATAATAAACACGATTGCTTGAGGGACAGTAGATCAATTTTGCATATCAATATCTACTTAAATAAAATAATACTCTGTGGAAATGGCTCACCATAAATGATTTATAAACCTAGCAAGGGTTCCCTTTTTGGTGGCATCAATAGATTCAGAGGCATTCAGAGAGATTATAAATGCATCTCTGACACCTGCAGCACGCCGAACAGAAATATTCAACTTGGTTTCAATCAAAGATAATGTTCACATAACTTTTATAAGCAACTTCGAAGCAACCTTGAAATTCATAAGCTTGGGATCTTCTCTTTGCTTCTTTCCATGATATGAATTCTCCACAGTACTCAATAACAAACTGTCCTGCCTGGATTATGAAACAAGTTAAGACTCTTGAGTCTTGACAAGCATGGCAACAAGAGAGTTTTAACTGGATTTAAGTTCAACTAGAGACTTCATCGAGCTTCAAACTTAATTGTGTCCTTTTGAACCTTGCTTGTGTTTGTAAAGTGCCAAGGATAAAATTTGCTACACACCAACACCACATAGAATTTTGTACCTCTAAAAGTGAATGTTCGAATAGGAGAGAGTTTAATATCTACTGAATTATCATTCGATGATTGTGAAACTTAATACTACGAAAACACTTACCTTTACATCCTCATCAGCTAAAAGACCCCATCCACGATTTTCAGTTTTGAACAACTTTGTCTTGGCATATTCACATTTCTGAAATCTCTGTCAATAATTCAATGAAATGACACACACAGGGAGGGAAAAAGAGATCAGATAGCAGTTTCACAGCACTAAGACAGGAAACATAAAAGTTCAAACAATTAGATATGTACTCTAAATACAAAGTTGTGGCAAAATATTGCAGGAAAAAACTTTATGAAGGGTTTAATTTTTTTTTTTTTTTTTGAAGGAGGGTTTAATCTTTTTAGTAGTCCATGACTGTCCTTATTGCAGTCCTAACAGAAGCAAGTTTTAAAAGCACAACCTCTTGTGATGGACCTGGAAGAAGAGGAACATAATAAGTACCCAATGGGGATCATGTCTTATTAGGGCCATTTTAGATATGTAATTCACTGTCAGTCACAATATTCTGTTTTAGTTGGAAAATGCTGTCAAATGTAGGTTGGAAGTACAAGACAAGTGATCAAGGAATCTTAACTCAGAATCTCATAAGTCATATCATATGTCCAGAATTCCATTGTTGCTGAATATTAATGGTTCACTGTGTTAGACGTGTATGCCCTAAGGAGTAAAAATGTAATATGTTTTTGGAGACATTTTTATCAGTAAAGAATTTATTTATTAATAATATACCAAATATTGTCCTCTTTACGTTCATATTTGTTGAATGTATGATAAGCAAACAATAGTCTAAGACTGTCGGTCTAAACCTTTAAGAATTGGGCATATGATGGACAGATTATACAGAAGACACGATTCTTAAGGTAACGGTCTAAATTATAAGATATGCAATCGAGAGAATAAAGTTGGGCACTTTATTCATGTAAAGATTGTTATGTTGTCTATATCCCTATTGGGAGATGGTCTGTCTTGGCCATCAGAGGTGGACTCCGTGAATAGAAATATTGGCACGTTGTCATAAGTGACGATGTGTTGGATCGGGACAGAAAGTGAATTGATTTGGATTAATAATTCTGTCTTGACAAATCGATTCACTTTAGACAATCATTTGTATTGTATCGTATCTTAATCCTGAGATGAATATTAGGCCCGTTGTCTTAACTTATATCTTTTGATGTGCCAAAGGGTGACACCGACATCTTAATAGTGGTATGCATGCCGGTACGTTGGAGGCATAACTTTTGATGATGTAGACCTATTATTCATAGATATGGAATCCATAGCTCCTCTTTAGGAGTAGTGATATCCTCTTATATGCGTTATCCTGTAATTAGAAAACTAGAGTGCTCAACCATTTGGATACATAGGTGTAACCGAATGGTAAACTATCTTTGGATAGTAAGTTTTTCTTTGGTAAGATAATGGAACGTAAGATAAAAATAATCGGAAAGGTAAGACCGAACTTGTCCTTAAGCCGATTATGGATAATCCCATGGGGATACGATACACTGTGATATGTCATGGAAACTTAGCTATACGGGCTTCGTAATGCTATAGAGTTCGAGAGTGCAGCTCCAAGCTTTTGGTGGAGTAGCGTTGGAGTTGATAATTATGAAATGCATATCTGGGATATTGGGTTTCATAATTATCGGGAGCTTAAACTATATAGGTCCATTTGGTCCCCTTTACTAGCTCACAAAATCCTGTAACGATACGGCGTGCTTTTCTAATAATTGGTGACTTATATCAGAATTATTAGATTGGTTGAAATTTGAAAGAATCAAATAATTCATGTTTGTTTCTCGGTTGAATTAATTTTGTGACAAAATTAATTCAAGACAAACTTGTTGAATTATTGGGATCGGATAATTCTTGTCTGTTTATCAGTTGATTTAATTTCAGATAAATTAAATCAAGATAAACTTGTAGAATTATTAAGAATCTATTTATTATCCTAGAGATTATCTAGATAAAGTTGTTTTAATTAGATAACTTTTCTATTGGGTTATTTGAATTAAAACTAAGGCTTTATCCTATAGAATCTCGAGTGAAAAATAAAAGATTCGCATGATTTTTATTTCTGTAGTTCGGCATGCCGATCCTAAAGCTTGGCCTACCGATGAGGCAAGTTCGGCCTGCCGATTAGGCAGATCGGCCTGCCTGTATGAGAATTAAAAATCACGTGTTTTCATACGTATCTCATCCGATATTAACTTGAATTTGATTATGTTTCAAATTTTTGAGACCTTATCTGATAAGGAATGACCCTAGACTCAACCTTTATAAATAGGGAGTGAGTCTCATTAGTTATTTAGGTCAATTGAGAGATTAAGAGTCATACTCTGCTGGTGAGAGTTTAAAAGCTCCCTAAGAGCTCTTGTTCATAAATCACGAACACTAGCTTTGGGTTTTCTCAATTGATTGAAAGGAGAGTCACCTTGAGGAAGAGCTGTACGTGTAAGCCCACACTCACTCCGATCGTGGATAGAGAATAGCAAAGAAGACCAGTTGGTTGAGGCTCTTTTAGAAATGTTACTTCTCTACATAGATTTCAGGAGCTTTTCGATGAATGCAAGGTTAGTAAGATCATATTAATTTATACATATAGCATGTCAAACTTGTGTTTTAGAAAATACCCTGATTTAAAATTTTAAAATTTCGCTGCGTATTATTTTTTCAACAATTGGTATCAGAGCCATGATTTTTACATAAAATTTGCAAGTTTGTGATCATGCTATACGTATAAATTATGTAATCTTAATCTCTCCTATGCTTGAATTTAATTTTATAGAGAGTTGGCACTCTAGGTTTCTATATAATATTATATGTTGTCATGGATTATGTGGTGAATGTCTATTAATTAATTATGGTTGATTAAATCATTATTTAATTATTTATTAATTAATTAATTTATACTGATTATGGTTCCTTAGATGTTAGAACATGTATTTAGGTTTTTCATATAATTAGATGGTGGACTATCATCTCCGTCTAAGAATTATTATTCAATTTTAAATTTATAAAAATTTTGTAATTAAATAATCATTCAGACAAGACGGACCTAGAAGATGGATGATGGCAAACCCAAGTATTTCCCGAGTCTCTAATTTTATGTTTTTGAATTGTTGGAAATAAAATTGATGAATTTCATTTGAAATTGTATTTTCTAAAAAAGGTGATTTCTGCTCGGTCAGCATGCCAAATCCTAGTTCAGCAGGCCGATGGTCGCAAATTGACAAGCCGAATGTGAGGTTCGATAGGCCATCAGCGGGGCAGAAATCAGGTGGCTCTGACGACAGGTCAAACTTCTAGTTCGGTAGGCAGATTGGTCATGAATCGACAGGCTGATCTGTGAAGATCGACAAGCTGGTGGGTCATGATCGGCAAGCCGATCACACAGATTGGCTTGCCAGCAGAGAGCTAGAAATTTTCAAAAAAGGTGCAGTTTTAATTTTATTTTTGGGACAATTCTGAGAAACATTAATTTTTGGATATGACCGGAAATATGGAGTTTTCGATTCATACGGGATTGAAGACTTAAAGATGAAATTACATGAAGAAGGATATAGCTTGGAGATTCAAGTATGAAGAATCGGTAATATGTTTCAATTATTTTCTTGTAATCTTTGTTTTCTATTCTCTAGGTGGAACCATAATATTACGGTTATTTATTATTATTTTGCTTGTAGCTTTGCTTAATTGCTTTGCTTGTCTGCATTATAATATGATTTGCCATGAATATTGATAACATGCTATATAGAATAGGGATTGCCGCTCATATTAAGATTGTTCATGCATATTTTTTTTTTTAAATAAAACCTTGATTTCAAAAGATTGAGTGGGAGAAGGTTTTCGAAGAGATGACCTAAGGCCTCCATCATTGGTCCATAGGAAGAACATGGTGGTCCCGACCTCTAGGAAGGGATTTCTATCATGTACCAGATTGGATCTCTGAGAGGATAAGGTATTTTAGTATGATTTATGGTTACACATATCTCGACGGTGATTGTAAATCATGGATAAAATATTGAAACAATGGTTATACGCTCATGTTAATTTTATTATTAATTTTCCCTAGGAGTTCTGTTAATAAAATTAATTGCCAAAGAAACAATTATTAATATATGCTGGATCATACGGGTCCTGGATGGCATATATTAATCAAGAGGGAATCCGTGTTCTTGATTGAATTTGGCATGACTCCCTTAGGAGCTTGTTGAATTCTAAGTTGGGAATTATCGTTGTAAGGTTGTGATATTTTCAAAGTTTTGACACATAAACACATTTGTATGTTTTTACATGATTGTGTTATCTTACTAAATTATTCTGATGTGTTTGCTTATGTTTGGTATATGATTCTTTATTGTAGATTAAAAATGTCTAAAAACACTTTATCTTCGATACTTGACAAAAACCTATTAACTGGAGAGAATTATAATGATTGAAAACGAAACGTGGATACCGTCCTTTCATTTGAGAAACTAAAATTTGTGCTGACAACCCCTTGTCCTCCTGAGCCTATGGGAGATTCCACAAATGAGCAATTCCAAGCGTACGATTGCTGGAAAGATGCAAATGATCAGGCCTGCTACTATGTTATAGCTAGCATGAATAATGTGCTGCATGCTCAACATGAGGATTATGAGACTGCTAAGCAGATCTTGGATAATCTACAAGACATGTTCGGAGGCCAAGCCATAACAAAGCAGCAAGGGGCGCTTCGAAAACTCTTAAACTATAAACAGAGGCTGGGGACATCTGTAAATGAGCACATGATGTTGGTCATGGGTTACCTCGCTGAGGCACAAACCCATGGAGCCGACATTGATGTTGAAACTTAGATGACTATGGTCTTTGAGACTCTGTCAAAGGAATTTATTCTGTTTAGAGCTACTTTTAATATAAGCAATAGGAGGGATATGACATTAACAGAATTAATGAAACAGTTACAGGAGTTCAAACTACTGATCAGGGAGTCTCTGTTGGTGGAGAGGCCAATTTGGTAGCTACTTATGGTTCCAATCTCAATTCTAGGAATGGAAAGAAACAACGGGCCAAGAATGGGAAGTCTTCTGTTCCTGCTAATAACAAGAGCAAGAAGAAGAAGAAGAAAAACCCAAAGAAGCTTAAGTGCTTCTTCTATGGGAAGGTCGGGCACATTAAGAAGCATTGCAAAGACTTCCTTTCCAAAGGAAGTAGATGTGATCTTCTGTATTTAGAAACTTTTTTGGTTGAGGAATCTAGTGACATTTGGGTCATAGATTCCGGTGCAACTAATCATGTTTGTGTTTCTCTGTAGGGGTTCAAAGAAACGAGAAGTCTACTTCATGAAGACTTCACGCTTCGGATGGGCGATGGATCCTTGGTCTCAGCGGAAGCAGTAGGAGACGTCCATCTTTATTTTGATAATTATAGGAATTTAATTTTGCGAGATTGTTTTTATGTTCCTAAATTTAAAAGGAATTTAATTTCTATAGCTTGTTTATTTAAAGACTCTTATTTAGTTTCTTTTAATAATAAAGTGGTGATTAATGAAATAAATCTTTTATCTGTTCTAGATAGATGCAAAATAATCTATATTATATCAAACCAAAAATGGACTTACTGTTTAATGCTGAGATAAATGATAATAACTCTAAAAGACTTAAAACTTCTCACTCTAATAAGACTTATCTTTTGCATTTGCGCCTTGGTCATATTAATCTGAATAGGATTCAAAGGCTGTTAAGGGATGGACCTTTAAGTCACTTAAAGGTGGAATCTATACCTCAATGTGAATCTTGTTTGGAGGGTAAAAAGACTATTTGGGTCTAAGGGCAATAGGGCCGAAGGGGTTCTAGAACTTGTGCATAGTGATATTTGCGGACCGATGAACATCCGAGCACGAGGAGGGTATAAGTACTTTGTCACTTTTATTGATGATTACTCAAGGTATGGGTATGTGTACCTGATGCACCACAAAAGTGAAACTTTTGACAAGTTCAGAGAATTTTAGGCTGAAGTGGAAAAGCAATTGGGTAGACCCATAAAAGCACTTCGACTTGATCGAGATGGAGAATACCTTTCTGATGAGCTTCTGGGACATTTATTAGAGAATAGGATTTCATCCCATTTGACTACTCCAGGCACTCTGCAGCAGAACGACATAGTGGAGAGAAGGAACAGAATTTTATTAGACATGGTAAGGTCCATGATGAGTTATTTATCATTACCTTTATCCTTTTGGGGATATGCATTGCAAACCGCATGTTATCTTTTGAACAATGTGCCTTCAAAATCGATCCCTAAAACTCCTCATGAGTTGTGGACGGGCAGGAAGACATCCTTAAACCATATTCACATATAGGGATGTCCGGCTCATGTCCTGTTTAAGGATGCAAATAAGTTAGAAGCACATTTGAAAGTTTGTGTGTTTGTAAGATATCCAAAAGGGACTAAAAATGGTTATTTCTATAACCTAGAGGAAAATAAAGTCGTGGTTTCAACTAATGCAACTTTCCTTGAGGAGAGTTACATGGACGACTTTAAACCTCAAAGCAAAGTGGTGCTTGAGGAGTTAAAGAGTGATCCAATCACTTTGGAGGTTTTGAATGAAACAGTTTCGATCAGTGTAGAAAAACCAAACGAACCTGAACAACAACCTAAGGGGCTTTGGCGTAGTGGGAGGATCAGGCATCAACCCAAAAGTTATATGTTCAATGGTGAGGCTTTCTTGACTAAACCGGATGAATAAGACAGGGATCCTTATACTTACGCAGAGGCTATGGAGGATGTTGATTTGAAACTCTACACAGAGGCCATGAACATAAAGATGAAGTCTATGGAGACTAATCAGGTCTAGGAGTTTGTAGATCTTCCCAAAGGGGTAAAACCCATACGGTGTAAGTGGATCTACAAGAGAAAAAGAGGAGTGGATGGAAAGGTCAAAACCTTTAAGGCTAGACTAGTAGCTAAGGGTTATACGCAAAAGGAAGGAATCGATTACGAGGAAACCGTTTCACCTGTAGCCATGCTAAAGTCCGTCTGAATTCTGTTATCCATAGCTGTCGCTCTCGATTATGAGATTTGGTAAATGGATGTCAAGACGGCTTTTCTAAATGGCTATCTTGATGAGTCCTTTCATATGGAACAACCAGACGGGTTCAAGGTCAAGGGTCAAGAGGGTAAGGTTTGTAAGCTGCTAAGGTCAACTTATGGACTTAAGCAGGCTTCTTGTTCTTGGAACATAAGATTTGATTAGGTGATCAAGACTTATGGGTTCTCACAAAATGTGGATGAGCCATGTGTTTACAAATACATTAAGGATGGGAAGGTGGTTTTTCTACTGCTCTATGTAGATAACATTCTGCTAATTGGCAATGACGTTAGGGCATTATCATAAGTCAAATTATGGTTGACCAAGCAGTTTGACATGAAGGACTTAGGTGATGCTAATTTGTTCTCGGTATCTAGATCTTTTGGGATAGGAAGAACAAAATGATAGCTTTGTCACAGACTGGCTACATAGATAAAATTCTCAGGAGGTTTGCAATGCAAGATTCCAAGAAAGGTGGGCAACCATCTAGGTCTAGAATTATTCTTTCTAAGAAAGACTCTCCAAAGTCTGAGCAAGAAAGAGAATACATGAAGAAGGTGCCTTATGCTTCAACAGTGGGTAGTTTCATGTATGCCATGCTTTGCACACGATCGGATATTTATTATGCAGTCGGGATTATAAGTTGATTTCAAGTGGATCTGGGATTGAACCACTAGGTTACGGTAAAGCATATTTTCAAGTACCTGAGAAAGACTCGAGGGTATATGCTTGTGTATTTGGGTGAGGACTTGACTCCTTTAGGATATACTGACTCAGATTTTCAATCCTATCTGGATTCAAGGAAATCGACTTCAAGTTTTGAGTTTACTCTAGGTGGCAGTGCCATTAGTTGGAGAAGTGTGAAGCAAGATTGCACTTCGGATTCAACGATGGAGGCTGAGTATGTGGTAGCTAGTGATGCTTCGAAAGAAGTAGTGTGGCTCTACAAGTTCCTTAGGGATCTTGAGGTAGTTCCTGGTATAGATAAGGCGGTATCATTATACTGTGATAATAGTGCGGCGGTAGCTAATTCTAAGGAACCAAGATTTCATAAGAAGAGTAAGCATATTGATCGAAAGTATCATGTGATAAAGGACTTCATCGAGGGTGGGTATGTCACGGTGTGCAAAATTACACCAAAGGACAATTTAACTGATCCATTTATGAAGACACTTGCTGGGAGAGTCTTCAAAAGACATGTGGAAGCTATGGGGATTCGAGATTTATCATATTTACTAACTTAGTGCAAGTGGGAGATTGTTAGACATGAATGCCCTAAGGAGTAAAAATGTAATATGTTTTTGGAGACATTTTTATCAATAAAGAATTCATTTATTATTTATATACCAAGTC